>JAOXJP010019862.1:0-17348 GCA_025762735.1 Platanus orientalis | reverse complement strand
CGCATGATGTTGGTTATCAATAATACCTCCTAAAAGGAAAAGCATAATATGCTCACAAATCTAACATTGCAGTTGATGATTACTGGGCTACATCTGTATCTCAGCAAAAGTAATGCTGGTTGATATATATATATATATATATATATATATATATATATATATATATAGCAAATCGTCTAAATGATAAACATCATTCAAATTGTATTTACTGAAATGTAACAACAAAATTTAAAAGAAATAAATAAGGAATAAAGCTAATATTAATAATAAGAAAATCTTCTAAATGATAAACATCATTAAAATTGTATTTACTAAAATGTAACAACAAAATTTAAAAGAAATAAATGAGGAAAAACAGTAAGAACATTTAAAGAAATTGTTTAATTAGGAACTAAATCGGATAAATAATACACATGTGTGGAAGAAGCATGTGTAGAAAAGCAATGAGGCTGTCCACATCAGCCTCCTTTGCTTTAGTATATAATATAGATTCTTGCAATAAGTTTCAAGGGAATAGAACATGCTACTATATATATATATATATATTCTTGCAATAAGTTTCAAAGGGAATAGAACATGCTACTACGTAAACTTTAATCAGAACAAATTAAACTTGTGAAGCATACATTTGTTATTGTGGGCGGAATAGAAATAACCCTAATCTTCCACAAGATGAGATACGGGTTTAAATTACTCATGATTTATGTAATAAACAATACAAAAGTAAAATAATAATAATAATAATCACACACAAGACAAGGTTCTTTATATGATTTGGTTAAGATGTCTACATCTATGAGGATAACCATTTTTTCACTATATAAGAAAAGTAAAAGATGTTCAAAGTTCTCTTGTTCAACCCCTCACCCTAGAACCTAATTAACAACTTAACCTTGTTACACCCTTATCTCAATCCTATGAAAACCTCATTTCTTACATTCTTTCATTGAAGAAAACCCTTCAAAGAGAAAACCTTTGAGAAACAAAGACACACTCTAGATACAAACAAATCTCATATTAGATAGAGATTTCTTTTAGTCTTGTGGGGCCATGGTAGATTCCCACACATTTCCACTTCTCCTAATTGGAGAAGGAAACTAAGTCATGTGAAAATTTTCCTTTTGGCTGAAAACTTGCCAAAAAACCTAAAATCTCCACCTTGGCATGTTTTATAGCCACCTTGAAGATTTCTTATTCAAATCCACTCCACCTACATCTTTGCCAAGACATAGAATCTGTGACATGTGCACCACACTCCACCTTGGCCCTCATTCTTGAACCACCTTGGAAAAACTTGCACTTATCCTTCTTAGTGAATTATATATTATATATACTAATAATGCACCTCCACATTAAACCTAAATCATCATACGCTTACTATCACCACAAACAACCATTAACTATAAAGAACCACCGCTATACATACCATCAAATTAATTCAGTCTTGATATGATTCGACTTGATCATAACACGATCAATATACATGTGTAGCTACCTCAAGTCAACTTTAGAGAGGGACCTCAATTTGTCCTCTCTAATTGCAAGAACTGTGTAAGCATCATCTGTTACTTGAAAACATATAATTCTTGTTTCTGCCCCAACTAAAAAAGAAACCCTACATAAGCGCTTATTATTTTATGGACCTGATTTCTAGCTCCCCATCAAGGTTAAAGGAATACCGTTAATCACCATATTCACTGTCAGACCATACAAATCATCACATTTTTTTTCCCTTCATCAGAACTAATTAAATAGTCACGTGTGATTTTTATGGTTCCATTTATAGCTAAATACCTATAACCCATGGAGTCCAACTAGTTTAGTGATATCAGATTCCTCTGCATCTTTGGGACATATGCCACATCACCCAAAGTACGAACCACTCCATCAAACATCTTGATCTTCATCATCCCAATATTAGTGACGTCATAAGTGGACCCGTCACCCAAATAAACAATACATTTCTTCTTCTTTTGGAACATATCAAAAATTTCTTTCTTAAAGAATATATGAACAGGAAAACATGAATCTAATAATCACTTTTCATGAGAAAAAGTGTTCATAATTTTGGAGACTATGAGAACATCTCCAATGTTTCTAAATTTCTTACAGTAAAAACACTAAACCTTTCCTTTCCTCTAACTTGGACATGGACCGATTATTCCAAAATCTCCTCAAGGATGACTTGTAGATGAACTTCCTTTACAATTCTCTATCTGATTAATCAAACCAAAATCTTAACCTCCTTCATGATTTGGTCTCCTCCTGATCTCATTAGATAGGAGCGATGCCATGATGTCCTCCAGGCTTATTGTATCTTTCCTGAACAATAACATTGTCATCAAATTTTCATAAGAATTAGATTTGCATATTCCTCTTACTTTAGTCCAAACAATTGTTGCTTCAGATATAGCTTGTTGGTGAGACTTTTTCCTATATAGAGTTTCTTCAACTTCTCCCATAAAACTGGTGTCAAATCCTCATCCATAACGTTGAACAATACGTTATCCACAAGATAGAAATGAATTGTGTTGATTGCCCTCATTTTCATGTCTTGCCAATCATCATCCTCCATCTCCTTGGACTTTCCTTTATTTCATTGAAATGCCTTGTTAAAACCTTGTTATTTAAACACATCATTCATCATTCCCTGTCGAAGAGTAAAATTATCATTTTCGTCAAAAAATTTCAAAGAAAATTGACCGATGGAAGCCTTTATGTCCATTGTGAATCAACCCAAAATTTTTAGAAAGAAACCCTTTGAATAAAAATATTTTTACTCGCCAGTTTTTTTCTCTTCCCCCCAAACATGAACCAGGAACTCTAATACCGATTGTTAGTGTAGAGAAAGCAACCCTAATCTTCCACATGATGAGATACGTGTTAGTGTATGTATTGTAATTGTTGATTCTATGACAAAATGGGTAAAAAGGGGAGTAATGAGTCTGATGTAAGAAAGTAGTTACAGTCTGTATGTTAGTGAGTGTTAGTCTGATTTTGTAATCAAGAGACCCATCAAAAGAAGCCGACTAAGGTTTAAGACCTTAAGAGGACTATAAACTCAAATGAGCTCATTCAAGGTCACAAGTAATTCATAGGAAATAAGGTAATGGACTGGCCAAACCCTTGACCTAGAAGAGGCTAGGTTGAGACCTACCTTTCCCTAGACGTTTCTCTCTGGCCCATAAAGTATTCAAAATGAATAATGTTTTTTAAGAGAAGGACCAAACTAGAACACAGACAAAAAAACTCAAAAGAAAAAGCTAGAAAAAAGCAAGCTAACCAGGCAGATCGAGCAACCCATTTTGGGCGGATCAATTTGGAGGTCTTAAGTTAAGGCTCTTTACGCAGGTAGAGAATTTTGGATCCAGCAGCGCATTTTTTGGGGGATCGATCCAATGGCAATAGATTTAAATTTGTTGATTCGTATTTTAAAGAATCAATTGCCAAGATTAAATGGCTATTTGAATTAGGGTTTTGCACAAATTTATGTTTATAAATAATCTTTAAAGTAACTTAAAAAAAACCTAGGAAAAACTATGAAAGAAAAGAGAGAAAATGTGAAGTCCTTGAGCACTCTTGTATGAAAATTCTGTAGTGATTTCTCTGAAAAAGCTTGGTGAGACTGTGATTACTATAGGTAAATCTTGATTTTTTCTCCATTGATTTCTTCTCTCTCGCATTGTTCTAATATACCTGAGAGAGATAGGAAGGATTAGGTAACCCCTACCTTGAAAAACTCTGAAACTCTGAAAGTTAGAGCCTGAAAATCCTTGAGTCTATTATCTACTACTTGAATAGTTTGCAAAAAGGGACTGGTTGCTATTGGCACATCTTCCTACTAAGAGGCATTTATCAAAAGGTCTTCTTTGATCTTTTCAACTTCTACTATTACATTTTGGAGCTCTAGTCGGAGTCACTGGGAGCATTGTTTACCTCCATCGGAGCCACCTGAGGTATTTGCATTATCCGCTGGAGCTACTGGATATATTAAACTTACTATGAGATAGTCTCATGGGTTGAGTAAGTTATTTCAATTTATTTATTTTACTTGTAATAGAAGTACTCTATTAATAAAAATTAACAACTATGTGATGATCTTTTAGAGAGTGGACGTAGGTTAATGAACGACTGAACCACTATAAATTCTCTGTATTGTGTGATTGCTTGATGTGTGTTCATTGATGCGTTGATCCATTTGTTTATTCGGATAGAGCTTAAATTAATATAATAATAATTTGTGCTATATAAAAATCTTAAAATTGTCTAAAATAGTTACGTGTCATAAATTGTGATATCTAAATGCATATTGTTCATAACTATTTTAAGGCAAACATAAATTGCAGTTTTTGTGAGTTTGATCATATCATAATTACACTACTATCAAAAATTGCATTTAGTTAACTGTGGAGAGTCAATAGTGTAAAACTAATAGGCACTATGTAGAGTAAAAATTATAATAATCAATTCAAAAAGTCTAGGACATTCTTATTCACCCCCGTTCTAGAAATTTTAATGCAGGCCTAAAATACTCATGATCTACGCAATGAAGAATACAAAAGCATAAAGGAAATCATCAATTAGACACAAGACGAGGATTTTTATGTGGTTTGGCCAAGATTCCTCCATCCATAAGGATATCTGTTTTTCACTACGTGAAAAGTAAAATATGTACAAAGCTCTCTTGCTCAAGCCCTCACCCTAGAATCCAAGCCTTTAACCCTGTTACACCCTTCTCTCTTCTCTTAATCCTATGGAAACCTCCTTTCTCACATTCTCTCATAACACGGAAAAGGCCCTATTTTTTCACATTAAAGAAAACCCATTAAAGAGAAACCCCTAAGAAAGAAAGACACACTCCCAATACAAGCCAATCTTATATTATATAGAGATTTGGTTTAGTCTTGTGGGGCCCATCGAAGAGCACTCACACATTTCCACTTCTCCTAGTTGGCGAAAGAAACCAACTCATGTGGGAAGTTTCCATTTGGTTGAAAACATACTAAAAAAAACCCAATAGCTAGCATGTTAAGCCTCTACACTAGTCATATTGCCCATCCAAAAGCTAAGCCTGCATTAGAGAAGACCTCTAAGTGAAAAATCACGATATGCTCTGATAACAAATGAAATTTCTGAAATGGATCCTAAAGAGGGGTGAATAGGATCTTTAGACTTATTTAAATTTCTTTTAAATAATTTATTCACCCTCTTTATGATTTACGTAATTTTCTTTTAAGTAATTATGCAACGAAAGTTCTTTTAATTAAGTAAATCTTTTTTCTATGAATTTATCATAGACCATGGGGCTTTGTCATGCACTATAGTGCTACCTATAACAGAGCGGGAGTAGGGCTAATAAATTCCCTTAGGTTGCTTGAATAATCCCTTTTAGAATAACCTTAGTTAAAGTTAGTGTGTTGGGCTACTTTTCATAATCACAGTAAGCATAAATAATCAATAAACAAAAAATGCAACCAAACCACAACACCACAAATTTATAATCGTTCGTCCCTTCGACCTATGTCCACTCTCCAACTGGCTCCTTCAAGCCTAGTTAATTTTTATTAATAATTACCTAACTATTATAAGACAAATTAATAAACTTGAAATTTACTTACAAGTAACAAAGAATCCACTCACTTGTAAGTGCGCTCCCAATGACTCTGGTGGGCATGCTCCGTCAAGTGACTCCGTTGAACTAACCCGCACTTGGTGACTCTAGCAAGTGCTTCACATACATGCCTTTGGTGACTCTGACAAAGGCTACGAATTGTTTGAAGATGCAAACAATCTTCTTGCTTTGGGTTACCTCTTGTATAGGCGAATTTAACTATTTGAAACCAACTTCTTTAGCTTCCAACAAGTATAACTAAGTAATTTGGGAAGCTTTTGCAAGATCTTGAAAGGGTTTAACTATGTGTACAAATTCTCAAGGTCACAGGCCAACAACATGGATTTAACTTATAGGCTTTTTGGCCTTCTATCTGGCTCTCCCTTCAACAAAATTTGACTGTATAACCAATCATGAGAGTTCTTTATCTTTCTTGGGGCTCAAAGACCCTTTTTATTGAGGCCAAGAGGTGTACAAGTTGTACCCCAATGGCTAGTGGCAATAACATTAAAAAATATAACCATTAGGCACTTTAAATTTGAAAATTTTGAATTTCTCGCCTAGGACCGGTCCTGCACTATTCATGACCAGTCTTGCCATAATTGGGACTAGTCCTGGCATCAAAATTTAGTTGCACTGTTCATGACCAGTCTTGGTGCTTCCTGCACTGTTCATGACTGGTCCTGGATGTTTGAGACCGCTCCTGGAGGCTGTGATCTATCCCAAAAAGCTAGGATAGGTCTCCAAGTCCTATTAAGCCCAAATTTGGGTTTTTGACCTATTTTCCTAGTTTTTTAGTCTTTTTCTTTTGGTCTTCTTCCCTTGAACTTGGGTCCATGCTATATACATATTTTCATGTGTGTTTTGACTATTTAGATCATCCCATGCTCAACTTACCAACGTTCTGATTTTTACCTTTAAGTTTCAGATGTTGGCTTCCTTGAGGTAGCTAGCACTTGAGACTTGGGATTCTTCCATGATGCTTGAGTCTCTTTGGCATGGCTATTCTGGCTCTGAGTCCATCTTCTTAATGCTTTCTTAGACTCTAAACTTTGGAATTACATAGGAATACAAATTACATCATAAATTCCTATACACATGACCACTACATGTATTCACATTGTTTTGTGCATGGACATTAACTATACATAAAACCTAACAATATGGAGTCTTTGTCTATAAGGGTAACTATTCTTATTTGAAGGGAATTTAGGATTAATTTTGTATATCCGTCTTATAAATTATAATGGAAAGCATCATTTGGTCACTCTCTCTTTCACTCACTCACTCACTCACACACTCTCTCTTTCTCTTTCTCTCTCTCTCTCATTGAGTGTTAGATATGCCCTCAACCCTCCCTTTACCTCGAGATAAGCTTCTTAAATAATCATCCTTTCAATTGGTAATTGCTTAGAACATATAGAAAATTATCAAACCTAAAAAGTGCCATCAATATGCATAGAGAAATCGGTTATGTTGCCTTTTCCACTGCCTCTGCAATATTCATCAATAACAGATTGTTGCTTTGGGCTATCTTCACCTAATCTGCAAGGATAGGTTGCACCCTCAAATGTACAAAGAGTGTTTTCAACGTGTTCACCTATTGTTCCATATTCATATCTCTTAATTCATGGAACAAGGCGGTCCTTTTAACTCTAAAGCAAGCAAGTGAGCTTGAGGACTTCCTACTCAAGGCATTAGCTACCACGTTAACTTTTCCTAGGTGGTAGTTAATCATGCAATCATAGTCCTTGATCAGTTATATCTATCTTCGTTGTCACAGATTCAACTCATTCTGAGAGAATATGTACTTGAGACTTTTATGGTCTATGAATATCTCACAAGTCTCACCATACAAATAGTGTCTCTAGATCTTTAATGCAAAAACTACTATTGTCAACTCCAAGTCGTGAGTGGGATAATTCAGTTCATGCGGTTTGAGTTGTTTTGAAGCATACACGATTACCTTCTCATTCTACATAAATATACAACATAGGCCCTTCCATAAAGCATCACTCTACACAACAAAACCATCTTGTGCCAGACGGTAATGTAAGGACTAGAGTGGACACAAGTCAGTCCTTTAATTCTTGAAAACTCTTTTCACAGTTATCATTCCACTCAAACTTTGCATATTTTTGAGTTAGCTTGGTTTACGGTCGTGTAATCTTATAGAAACCTTCTACAAATCTTCGGTAGTACCCAGCCAAACCTAAGAAACTATGGATCTCAGCCACATTGGTTGGTCTTAGCCAATTTACAGCTGATTCAAACTTCTTTGGGTTAACACAAATCCTATCCTTGGAAATAACGTGACCTAAGAATGACACTCGGTCAAACCAAAATTTGCATTTTCTAAATTTGGCGAACAACTTGTGATCTCTTAATGTTTGCAATACGATCCTCAAGTATGACTCATGTTCCTCCATACTCTTAGAGTATACAAGAATCTCACCAATGAAAATGATCACAAATTGGTCCAAGTATGGTTTGAACCTCTGTTCATCAAATTTGTAAAGGCGGCTGGAGCATTAGTTAATCCAAAAGACATCACTAAGAACTCATAATGTCCATAACGGGTACAAAAAGCAGTCTTGGGGATGTTCTCTTACCTGACCTTCAATTGGTGATAACCAGACCTTAAATCAATCTTTGAAAATATGGTTGCACCTTGTAGCTGGTTGAAAAAGTCATCAATTCGAGGTAGTGGATACTTGTTTTTTACAGTGACTTAGTTCAACTATCGGTTGTTACTACACAACCTCATTAATCTATCATTCTTCTTAACAAAAAAGACTGGTGCACCCCATGGAGATACACTAGGGCAAAGGAATCCCTTATCAAGCAACTCTTAAAGTTGCAGCTGGTTCCATATGGTAAGGAGTGATGAAAATCGTTGTTATCCCTGGGACCAAGTCAACAACAAACTCCACTTCTCTGTCAGGTGGCAATCCTAGAAGATCTTTTTGGAAAAACATCAATGAACTCATGAATGATAGACACATCTTTCACCTTGGTCTCTGTGGTTTGATCGCTAACCACACAGGCTAAATAACCTTGCGAACCTCTTCGAAGAAGCTTCCTAACTTGAATGGCCAAAATTAAACATAGGAAAGAATCCTTCTTGACTCATTGGAATGAGAATTTTGTTATCCTGGGTATGTGGAATACCACTTATTTAGAATATCAATGGATCATAGCGTGATACATAGCTACCTAATCCATTACCAAGATTACATCGAAATCCTCCATGTCAAGTAAGATCAAATCTATTGATAACTCTAGGTTCCCAATCATATAAACGAATGTGTAGATTTTGGGTCCATAAGAACATGTGCAATATGAGAAAACAATGGATAGTACATTAGACAACGACCTTAGATGCCTCCGCATTTCTCTTGGTGGCAACATACACACGGGCTTTGACCTTCAAACTCTACTGGTCATTAGCCAGCTTAGCTGTTGGGGTGTCTTTCCTCATAGGACACTCACGAGACAAGTGGTCAGTTTGTCCATAGCTAAAGCAAGTACCAGTGTTCCAAAAGCATATACCACCATGACTCTTTCCACATCTCCTACACTGCTAAAAACTCCTTGCTCAATTGGCCTTCTTTTGACAAGTGTTGGAGCAACATGCTCCTTGTGAGCATGAAACTAAAATGGTCTCTTTCCCCTATCTCGAATCTTCTGAAGTTTATCACTGTCCTTTTCCATTATACAGGCAATCTCAACCACATTAATAAAAGTCGTCAACCTCAGCACAAACATACAAGAAGAGATATTAGGCCTAAGGCCACGCTAAAATTTCTAAGCTTTCATAGCATCATCCACAACAATCTATAAAACAAACTGAGCTAGCTCCATGAATTTCGCCTTATATTGCAACACAGTCATGTTGCCTTATACCAGCTGAAGGAATTCCAATTCCTTCTCTTCACGAACACTAGGTGGGAAATAGTAATCTCTAAACATCTCAACAAATATCTTCTATGTGGGAGGCTCATCATACTCTCCTATGAGCATATCCTTCATGGTATGCCAGTAGTGTTTGGCTTCACCTTTCATCATGAAAGTAGCCAAAGAGACACATTGATCATCAACACAACTTATAACCTCAAAAATCTCATCAAGCTACATAATCCAAGATTCTATTTCCATCGGATTGGTAGTTCCTTTAAATTCGGGTGGACACATTCTTTGAAACCACTCAATAATGGGATTCTCATTTCCATTACTTCTCTCTCTTGGTTATCTCTCATTGGTGATATATTCCTTTATAACCTCAACTAGGCCATGAATAGCTCTCAATATTCCCTCAAAGGGATCTATTTCCGGTGTTGAAGAAGATGTCCCTCTAATACTCATCCTTAGCAGCATATTGTACTTATAATCACATAAGCATTGCATTTAAAATCCTCTAGTATCCATCAAAAGCTCATTATATCGAATAACCAATATCCTCAAGAACTTAATCACAATTCCACATAATCATTAGATCATGAAATCACTAAGTGATTTATCAACTAATCCTCAAAGTCATTCTACTACAAAAGTTTTAATCATAAACCCGTAATTCTATAATTTCATGTATCATCACATATGGTTCTTATATCATGATTCTCTTCTAAATAATCTATAAAATCCAAACTTGGCTGCTCTGATACCAATCTGTAACACCCCTGAACTCGGACCTGAATATGAAATATGTATGTGCCCCATATTGGAATCGTCACATTAACATTCGATCCGTATTCCATAACTTATATAGCCATACATTCATAACATAGTCTCATAATCCATTATGTTCAATTACATGCAGAAGCGTAAAAACATTTGCTTATGCCTTACCTTAAACAAAAGCCTTTGATCATTAAGTCATAGCTCTTGATTCATTACCTTTACTATTAGTGGAAGTGTAACTCATTCATAACATATATCCGTAAGCATTTCATTCATAATAAAGTCTAGCAAAAATAATAAACCATCTACTTAATTGTAAAGCGACCATAAGTATAACATAAAAGTTCTCACAATCACATAATATCATCAATATGTAAACCTCTACAATTGTATCAGTTCTCTACACTCAATTCCAATGTAAAGTAATCATTACATTCTTCCAATGAAAGTTTAACATAAAGGAAAACTCTTAAATCAATCACTCTGTATGCCCATCGTGTACTCAACCATCATCCCAATCAATTAGTCATCTCACCCAAACCTGTGCCAGTTGGGGGTGAGCTTGATGGGCTCAAAAAGTACAAATGCAAACCATATCCAAATGATAACAGATATAGCTTAAACATAGGTTTATCTTATGTAACATAAACGTGGATAGAAATGTGAAGCTCAAACTATAGGAAGCAATAACATATAATTCCATGGGTATAATTAAATAAACATTATAATCATAATCAATGCCATGGATAATAAATGAGTACATGTCATAATGTAATGATAAGTGTAGCATCTTTCACTTTTGGAATTAGTCAATATATCACTTTTTCATATTCATTTTTATAATTTTTATCAATAGTTCACTCACTTATCATTAAGATTCAAATACATTCATATCACATAATTCGTTTTCTTATAGACTTGATTAATGTCTTATTCATTAGTTTGTATCACTTATTAGTAGATTTCAAAAATTCAATAGTTACCCTCCATTGTAGTGACCCAATGGGAGGTCTTGAAACTATGTTCGATAAGATTCAATAGGTCCAAATGAAGGAAAGACACTGGCTAAGTCAATATCAATAACTTTCATTGTTACAATCTAATGGTAGGTCTCAAAATAATAATCAAAGGGGTTCGATGAGTTAATATGTTCAAAACAACATTCAAAGAGGTTCAAAGAGTCCAATACTATAAATGGTTTAATCTCTATTGTTTAGATCCAATGGGAGGTCCCAAAACGATGTTCAAAGGTTTAATGATTCAAAGTTTAATAAAGTTTTGTCATATTTTGATCAAGGGTTAAGTCCCTTCCTTGTTTAGACTTATGGTTAAGTCCCTTCCTTGTTTAGACTCAAGTTTAAGTCATCAAAAATAGAATTCTACCATGTTTAAACTCAGGGTTTGGTCCCTTCCTTGTTTAGACCCAAGGTTAAGTACCTTCATTGTTTAGACCCAAGGTTAAGTCATCAATATAGAATTTTATCAAAGGTTTAATAATTCAATAAGGCCTAAAGAGGGTTTAATAGTTCAAAAATTTAATGACATTTTAAAGTTCAATAAACAATTGAGACATATCAAAGGATATCAATAGTCAATAAAGAAGCTCTCATGACATATGAAAGAAGGTTTTACGATTCAAGAAGTTTCGATCATAATACATTCACATTTCATATTCAGTTATTCATAATTCATTCATATATATCATATATGATCACTACTTCAAGTAAATTTCCATAATTCGTAGTTTTTATGATCATTCATATCATGAGATCTTTGATTTGTTCAAAAAAATTGAAAGTACCAATCATTGGTTCATATTTTATAGTCCATATATGGAATCAAAACTTTAATTATACTTAATTTTCGTCAAAGACATTTATTCATGTTCAATTTCATTATAGTTCAAAGGAATTCACATATCTTATGACAATCTAACAAGATTCACATAAATCAATCATATCATGTTTCATATCAGTAATTTCATGGGGATTCTTATCAATTTAATTGTAGATCCATGTCAATTACATATCTAACATATGGATTTCAAAGGAAAACACCATGGATCTATCAATAATGAGAATCATGAGATCAAAACATACTTAGATTCCATTTGCATAGCAATTTACATGAGATTTCAATAGATAACATGAAATCATCAAAGGAATTTGAAATAGGTGATGGGAGTAGCATTCAACTCACAAGGAAATCACTTACATTTATAGGTATCATTAATTTAGAACAAGGCTCTCATGGTTTCCAAATCAAAGACATTCTAACAGTGGAATTCACCATCCTCTTCTTCTTCATTTTTTCAAATTTCAACATGGTCACTCTTCAATCTTTACATATTTTATATAGATTAAATGAGGGAAGAATAATGGAACATAAATCTAAGGTCCAATTCTCCATGTTTTAACTAAACAAGTCTAGATCTAAGTGGTTTGGAGCTTACATTGCTTGGGTGAGCTCATTCTCTCCCTTTTCTCCCAATTCTCTCTCCCTTTCATTCTTTTTCTTGTCTTAAGTGTATTCTAACCCATTTTCGTGTAACATAGGTATAAACACACGACATAGTATGAAACTACCCCTTCTACAAAGATTCTATGCAAAATGAGAGAAATCCTTTTTTTTTCCGAATATGGGCACTAGTGAGCACTCCTCTTGAGCTATGAATGCTCGAGGTTCCCCCTCGTGACTGCTCGAGGTCACCCACCGCAAGCCTCATGTGGTGTTGAAGCACTTGTCTTGCACAACACTAAAATCAAGGTTTTTAGAAAAATAACTGCAACTACTCACCTTCATCTGCGAGCGCTTGAGGTACTACACTGTGATGGCTCGCAAGCACTCAAGGTGACCTTGACTTTTATGGTTGGGTCCCCTTTAGCTCTCCACTCACTAATGGTTTCTCCACTTCCACTTGGGTTTATTCCTAAGGTCATGGGGTTTTCCTAAGGTCTTCGGATCAAGTTCATTAACATAAAAACCAGTTTACTATATTTTCATTAATGATGCATATATGGGGTGTTATTGTAGATACTGGAGC
The DNA here is from genome assembly GCA_025762735.1 of Platanus orientalis. Lineage (NCBI taxonomy): Eukaryota > Viridiplantae > Streptophyta > Magnoliopsida > Proteales > Platanaceae > Platanus > Platanus orientalis. The sequence continues at coordinate 4,014 of JAOXJP010019862.1, read as the reverse complement.
TACCAAACACATATGCAGTGAAAGGAGTGCATTCACCTTCTACACTACAATAATTGATGGAGTAGTCTAGTTGGGAGAAAGAACTTTACATGTTCTTAGCAAAGGTAAGGTGTTTCTTAAGTTTGCTTCTGGAAAGGTCATAGCATTGCAAGATGTGTTGTACACGAAGGGCATTCATTGTAACCTTGTGCTAGGAAGTCTACTTGGAAAAGCATAAATAAAACTATTGTTTCAGTCTAAAAAATTAGTACTTATAAAAAATAATGTATTCTTTGGAAAATGATATTGTACCTCTGGATTGTATGTCCCTAATGTCTCAACACTAATAAATGGAACTAGTTCTTCTTCAGCTTATATAATGGACTCAATAGATTTATGGTATAGCAAACTAGGTCACATACACTAATCATACATTAAGAAATTTAAACAAGTTGGATTAATTCCTAATTAATAAATGATGAACTAGAAAAATGTGGAATTTGTGTTGAGACAAAATTCACTAAGAAAACACATAAAACAAATGAAAGGAATACTGAACCCTTAAAATTAATTCATAGTGACTTAGGATATCTAAAAAACACTATGACTAGAGGAGGAAAATTCTACTATTTAATATTTGTTGATGATTATCTTTTAAGAACCTAATATGAAACTAAAGATACATTCATGAAATATAAAGCTAAAGTTGAAAATAAATTAGAAAAGAAAATTGAAAGATTAAGAACTGATAAGGGAGGTGGGTATAATTCAACCTATTTAAGAAATTATTGTAAACGCAATGGTATAATACATGAAACTGCTGCACCATGTAATCTTGAATTAAATGGAGTAGTAGAGAGGAAAATTATTTTATCAAAGAAATGATGAATGCATTACTAGTTAGCTTAGGTTTACCCATGAACATGTGGGGAGAGGCAATATTATCAACTTGTCATAGACAAAATAGAGTCCCAGATAGAAAAACAGGTAAGACTCCTTATGAGTTATGGAAAGGTCATACACCCAATTTTAAATATTTAAGAGTATGAGGGTGTTTAACTAAAGTAGGTCTTTATGAACCTAAGAAAAGAAAATTAGGATCAAAGACATCTAACTGTGTCTTTATAAGATATGCAAAAAATATTGTTGCATGCAGGTTCTTAGTTATAAAAACAAAAAAATAATGTTTTGGATCCAAATATAATTATAAATGCCACTAATGAGAAATTCGTTGAAGATGCATTTCCTATGAAAATTAAAACATCTAGCAATTTAGAAAATCGAAACAATGAAAAGGAAATAGGAGAGGAAAAATAAGAGGATGAACTTGAGATTTGATGAAGTAAAAGAATTAGAAAGGTAACTTACTTAGAAGATGATTATGTCATCTATCTTGTTGATAATGAACCTAAGAATTATAAAGAAGCAATAAGATCTCTAGACACAATATTCTGAAAAGAAGAAATAGATAGTGAGTCAAAGTCTGTCATTGGTAATCACATTTGAGAGTTAGTGGAATTGCCTAAAGGTATTGAACCCATTGGTTGTAAATGGGTATTTAGAAAGAAACTCAAACCAAATGGTATAATAGATAAGTTTAAGACTAGATTAGTAGCCTTAGGATGTGGACAAGAAGATGTCAACTATTTTAACACATATGTTCCTATAGCAATAATTACAACAATAAAAGTGTTGTTTGCAATAGTTGAAATCCATAAGTTGCTCATACATCAAATGGATGTTAAAATAGAATTTCTAAATGGGGATTTAGAGGAAGAAATATATATGAAATAACCTAAAGGTTATACTATGTCAAGATAGAAATATAAAGTGTGTAGGCTAATGAAGTCTTTATATGGACTTAAACAAGCATCTAAACAATAGCACACAAATTTTGATATAGCATTAACATCAAATGGATACATAATAAATGAATTAGATAGATGTGTATATAGTACATTCTTAAGAGAGACTGGAGTAATTATCTGTCTTTTTATAGATGATATGTTAACTTTTGGGACAAGTTTAGAAGTAGTTAAATGTACAAAGAACATCCAAATTTGATATGAAAGATTTATAAGAAACATATGTAATCTTAAGAATTAAAATCCTAAGAAATTCTAGTGGATTTATGTTAAATCAGTTAGACTACATAGAAAAAATATTGAGAAAATTTAGACATTATGATAGTAGTTCAACGTCCACACCATATGCTTCTAACATACACTTGAGGAAAAACGTGGGAAGGCCATTAGCCTAAATTGAGTATGCTCAAGCAATATGAAGTTTGATATATTTTTCAAGTTGTACTAGACTAGACATAGCATGTGTAGTGGGTAGATTGAGTAGATATATCTACCATCTAAATAATACTCATTCATTTGTAGTAGTTAGGTTATTTAAATACATAGAATGTATAATTGACTACAGTTTGTGTTATAGTTGTACACATATAGTATTGAAAATATACCATGATGCAAATTAGATATCTTATACACTAAATACCAAATCAATGAGTAGATATTTGTTTACACTTGGTGGTGGTTCAGTTTCTTAAAAATCAACCAAATAGATTTGTGAAGCACATTCAACTTTGGAAGTTGAGTGGTTAAGAAACCTCTAACAAATATTCTACTATGGAATAAACTAGTACAATCAGTATCAAAGCATTGTGATAATCAAGTGGCTATAGATAGAGCTAAAAATAATATATACAATAAAAAAATAGACATATACGCCTAAGGCACAATATAGTGAGAAGAATGTTAATTAAACAATGGTATTATATCATTGACTTTTGTAAGGTCAGAAAAGAATTTAATTGATGCTCTAACAAAACCACTTGATAGAAAACTAGTGATGGATACATCGAGTGGGATAGGAATGATAGCCCAATCATGAGCTATATGCAGTGATAACCCAATCTATATGATTGGAGATCCCATGAAATATGTTTAAATTGGTAATAACAAGTCGTAGGATAACTCAAAGAGCATTATCAAGAAAGCTTAAGCTCTGAGTCCCTCCTTATGATGTAGATAGTGCATAAACTACAATGGAGATGAGGTTAAGTTATTAAACTCTTAATGAATTTATAGCCTAAGGGTGGTGTAGTTAGTTGTAGTTCGTATATGATGATTCACCTATGTAAGTGTGGAAGTGGGACCACTTCCTATAAGTAGAAAGCTCACTGGATCGCTTATGAAAACCCAGAATGATGTAAGGTCGAAAAGTATCAAACTGTTATAAAATGGAAATGTTTGAGAAAATTGGATGTGAGTAACAGACTTAGTAGGTTTACACAAATGGAGAGAGGTTTAAAGGAGTTACTCTACCAAGCTTCATTAAATCCTAACTCATATATCCTAAATATCAATTTAAAGTCTAAAAGACACCATTATCACTGCATTCAGTTTTCGTTGGTTCCAATTCAAATTAAATTATTATTCTATTTACAATTGTTTTAATACTTCGAATCTATAGGGGGATTGTTGTATCCATTAGATTGAAATTTTGAAGATTCAAAATATTGAATCTTTAGCAATAGCCCTTTATTTTTCAGTTATTTATAATTTTACCTCTATCTGATAGGTACGATCGATCGAAGGGAATTCGATCAAACATAATGTAAATTTCAAACTCTAACTCATTCGATCGAGCAGAGCGAGTTCTAGACCAAAAACTTATGATTGATTGAACTATTTAAATCGTGAAAATCTGTAGGAATGAAATTGCACAACTCTTTAAATGAAGGGGTACCTAGTGTGCCTAAGACACCATTGAATGATCATATAGAAGGGTGCCTAAGATGTCTATAGACACTTCTAAAAGCACCTATAAAAAATCTATAAATAGAGGAGTACTACTGATAATAGCTTAAAATTGTAGTATTGTCATAGTTTGAGTAGGCATTATAACATCAATTTTGCATTTATTTATGCATTTTACACAGATATATGAGATTTCTCAATATTTATTCTTATGCTTAAATGGTGTATTAATGCATATCTTATTTTGTAGGAAGTTTAAAATCAA
>JAOXJP010019861.1:0-31638 GCA_025762735.1 Platanus orientalis | reverse complement strand
CCTGTTGCGAAAATGACCACAGTGCGGACCTTACTTGCAGTAGCCGTTATCCAACATTGGCCTCTATGGCAAATGGATGTTAAAAATGCCTTTTTACATGGGGACCTTCAAGAAATAGTCTTTATACGCCCCCTACCTGGCTATGCCTATCCAGCTAATCATGTTTGTCGTCTAAAGAAATCCCTCTATGGACTCAAACAAGCTCCGCGAGTATGGTTTGAGAAATTTCGTAGTGCTATTCTTCATGCACAGTTTCTCCAAAGTCCGAATGATCCTTCCTTGTTTATTTGCAGAACTGGGAAAGGTTGCACTATTTTGCTTCTTTATGTCGATGATATGATTATCTCTAGGAATAACATCTATGGCATCTCTGATCCCAAGACCTATCTCATGAGCCACTTTCAAATGAAAGCCTTGGGGCCATTAACTTACTTTCTTGGATTAGCAATTTCTCGTACAAATGAAGGCATTCACATCTACCAAAGAAAGTATGCTGAGGACTTACTCTCGTTGGCTCATCTGACTGATTCTAAGGTCATTGATACTCCGTTAGAATTGAATGTCAAAATTCGTAGAGACGATGGCAGCCCCCTATCTGATCCAACTTTGTATCGCCAACTTGTTGGTAGTCTAATATATCTCACCATGACCAGACTTGATATCTCACATGTTGTCCAACTTGTTAGCCAATTTGTGAGCAATCCTCATAAACCCCATCTTACAGTGGTACATCGGATTCTTCGTTACCTTCGTGGCACCCTTGATCGAGGTGTATTTTATTCATCTATGTTCACTTTCAATCTTTGTGGTTATGTAGATGCAGACTGGGCTGGTTGTCCAGATACTTGACTTTCCACAATTGGCTAGTGTATGTTTTTAAGAACGTCTCTTATATCCTGGAAGTGCAAAAAGCAGGCTACCGTTTCTCGATCTTCTGTTGAAGCCGAGTATAGATCAATGTCTTCCGCTAGTTGTGAGGTGATTTGGCTTCGTCGGCTCCTTCATGAACTTGGTGTGCCTATAAGAGGTCCCACCCCACTTCATACTAATAATACCAATGCCATCCAAATTGCCACCAACCCTGTATTTCAGGAGCGCACCAAGCACATCGAAGTCGATTGTCATTTCATTCGGCAACATGTCCTTTCTGGAGTTTTGCTGCTACCTCATGTTGCTTCCAAGGATCAGCTCACCGACCTCTTCACCAAATCTGTACCTCAACATTGTCATGATTTTCTTGCTTCCAAATTGATGCTCTTTGCTCAACGGTATCAATTTGAGGGAGAGTGTAGAAATAAGCCACACAGCTAGCTAACGTATTAGCCAAATGGGATATCTTTCCCCATGTAGATCCTGGACTAATTGTGCATAGATACCAAAGATAGCCACACAACTAGCTAATGTATTAGCCAAATGGGGTATCTTTCCCCATATAATTCAAGGATAATCTCAACCGTCTACTATCAACATTAAGGTTATGTTTGTTTGGCTAGAATATGCTGGAAAAGAAAGTGGCAATAATCCAAGGGAATATCAAAATTTCGAACCATTTCAGTGAGAAAACAAATGATAAATAATATAACATGGTTGGAAATTTTTTGAAAATGAAGTGATTTTCTGAGTGAACCAAATGCTCGCTCAAAAAATAACTCTAAGAAAATTATATGATTTTCCTCAAAAAAATTAGACAAACAGATGCAATGATTAGGCACTGACTGTTTGTAGAGATTATGATGGAAAGTGAAAGAAAAGAGCATAAGAGAAAGAAAAGGAAAGGAAAAGAGAAGAAATACAAGAAAGTTCACTTTCATAGTACTGCATGTTTGCCACCAAAAGTATAAGAAATTTAAAGAAAAGTAAAACTTTTAACCAACTGTTTGCCAAGAAAGTAATAGGAATTTATTTTTAAAAAATTACAAATACACCTTGAACTCCATTAATGGTCATATTCATACTAATTATGATTGTTCTTGCTATCCTTACATCAAGCACACTTACAAAAATTCTACATTAACTGCACATATCTAAAATATTTAGAAGAGGCTTATGTTTGGTTCCTTGGACTAAATTTGATGACATTTGATTGGCAGCTGGGTACTCAAGAGCAAGGTTTAAAGCTTCAGTTTCGGCTGCCACGAAATCGGAAACTTATTGTGGAAACCATGGAAACTCTATCAAAGTGTTGGAAACTTTGGGTGAAACTTAAGGATATGATATAATAAATATACATACAAACACACATAAGAATCATTAGATATACACACAACCATTTAGTATGGTTGCTATAAACCAATACTCATGATATACAGAATTGCACATGTCTAGAACACTGAGTGTTGGGAGATAATAAAAACCACTACATAATGAAGCTATACATCCACATATAGTTAGAAAATGATAAAGAAACATCTACACTAAAGAAATAATCTGATTGCTCTTCCTCAACTATTAGGTTTGGTTTGCAGTTTATTTGTGAAGATAGGGTTGAAGGATCCAATAAAATTTTGGTAGGAATACAACTCTGATTAGTAATTCAAGGTTTCAAGGACAAAAGAAACAATTGAGTACTATAATGGATTTATGAAAAAAGTTGTCATAGAGAAATCTGTAGTAAAAGGAAATAATTGAAAACAAAGAAAAAGAATAGAGAAGGTAAAAGAGATTCTAACTAGAGTCACACTAGTTGATCCTAGGAGTCACACCTAGGGTTAAAGCATCAAAAGTCACACTAAAAAACAAAGCACTTGTAGGCCTTGAACTAGTTGGGAAGGTAATTGAATAACATTTCAAATGATATAAGAAATAAATCTTTCATTTTCCTACAAAATAAATAAAACTTACTTCTTAAATATAAATATAAACCCCTAAACTAAATAACAAGAAATTAATCTAAATTAATACAAAACTAATAAAAAATAAGAAATTATTTTCGTACAAAATTATTAAACCCAAAATACTCCTGAATATGACCATCGACTTTAAGTATGGGTTGTTTTACATTCCGCTTCATTCACTCTTGGTTAAAAAAAATGTGATTTCTAATGAAGGATCAATACCATGGAGGCTTAGCTTGTAAAAAAATCAAAGCATACTTCTAGTAATTCATCTAGAATCACATCAGGAAGGACAATCGCACAACAGCCCATTAACTTCCTTGGGCACATCAAGGGGGTTGTTCTACAATACATTCCTTCACCTCATTTAAAGGAGAAGTATCGACTTATCATCATCTTCCACACTATACCCATCATCTTCTATATCATAACAAACATAATCTTCAAACTCTTCTTTTGCTTATTCTTTTTTAAAGCCGACTACACCAATTGGAGTAGGCTGGTGTGGTGTGCCTTTACTTTAAGTTGATAACACACCATGGATAAAAATATACAAGATAGATGTCATCTCATCATAATAAGCTTCCTTTGATGGATCCATTGCTTATTGTCTTCCAATTGAACAATTCTGCATTTTGTACCATCAATATAATTTCCTTGTTTAAAATTTAAAAAAGAACCTTTCTTCATAATATTCATAGTATGCATGAACTTCTCAACAAAATTTTTGGAAAATAGGTTATCCTTATACCTGTCACTAATGAAAACTTTGAATGCCTTTCTGAAATGTGAAAAGAATTTAGTCCTAATATTTAAAACATCTCTTAGACTCTGATACCAAATTGATGTAGGACTAAGGGTCATGTCAAACTGATGTAAAACCAAAATAGATTGCTCAGTACTTTGATCTTAAATTGGTATAGGACCAAAAATAATAATTTTGTGATCTCTCTTCAAGGATTAGGGTAGGTTTAAGCTTTATTGGAGGGACTTGGGAATAGCTATGAAATTTAATAAAAAAAATTTACAAACTTGAGGGAAAAAGAAATTTGTAGTAAAAAGGAAATAACATAAAACAAATAAGAAGAGTAGGGAGAAAAGAAGATACCAACTAGAGTCACACCTAAAAGTTAAGGAGGCATTGGGAAGTCTATCCTTAAGGTTAAGGAACTTTTTGGAGATTGATTAGATTTCAATTGGGTATGGGTCATGATATTCATTTTTGGTAGGATCTTTGGATTGGGGATCTTCCCCTAAAGGTTTGGCACCTTGTTTGCCTTTGCTATCAATAAACAGGGCTTTGCTTTTAGCTATTTTGATTTTGAGGTGAATATTTGGATTCTTAGGTTTAGAAGAAATCTCCATGATTGGGAGATTGGGGATTTTTGTAGTCTTATGCATGCGCTGGGTGAGGTTAGATCTGTGCTAGATATGAGGGATTCTTTGGTTTGGAAGCCTTTGAAGAAGGGCATTTTCTCTACAAAGTCCAGTTATGATGCGCTTTTTATTTGTTTGGAGCCGGCCTCTTTTCCTTTTAGAAGGATTTGGAATCCAAGTATCCCTTCCAAAATGTCATCCTTTTAGGGAATGCATATCTGAATAAAATTTTGTCATTTGATAATCTCTAAAGTAGGAGATAGAGCTTGGAAAACTTTTGTGTCATGTGTAGGAAAGAGGCGAAGATGGTCAACCATCTATTTGTGCATGTTTCTATGACTAACAAGGTTTAGGGTTTTTTTCTTCTCTCATCTTTAGGTCTCTTGGATCTTCCCTGATCGTTTTCAAGATTTGTTGTAGGGTTGGCAGATTAAAGATGTGAACAACATGCCTCTTATCATTTGGAGTGCTCTCCCTGGAGTTATTTGTTGGGGTTCATGTAAGGAAAGGAATGCCATATCTTTGAGGATAAGGCTTGGTCGGAGGCAGAGCTTATTTTATTCATTTACAAATCGTTATTTGATTGGGTGTCCAAAGGGGTTGATTTTGAGGAAATTGTTTGGTTCTTAATTTGGTGTGAGAATCTATAATTTGTGCTTTTTTTTTCCTTCACCTCCTCGGTGATGTCTCATGTTTCTTCTTCCTTTGTTTGCTTTTTCCCAATAAAGTGCATCCTTTATTTAAAAAAAAAAAAAAAAAAAAAACTAGAGTCACACTAGTTAAACTTCGGAGTCACATCTAGGGTTGAAAGCTTCACCCCTTCAAGTTTTTAGAGTCTTTGAACTAACAAACAAGAAACTAACCAAAACCATAAAAAAAATTGTCATATCAGAATATTAAACACAAACCACCCAATATACCCCTACATAAGACCATATAATTTGAATATAGGTTGTTTCGTGTTTTGTATTATTTTTCCAATGAACAAAAGCTATAGTGCCTTGAAATTTCATTCAATCATCAATAATCAATCAATAATATCATACCTACTTGAGTCACATAAGCTCTTTCTGCTAGAGGGAAGAGGATTAGACTTATTTTGACTACAATGTGTTGATCGATATGGATAGAGAGGAACAAGAGAGTGTTTGTGTAATGCCCCCAAACCAGGACTCGGATATGGGATCCTAAGCGCCCAGGGATTTAGATCGTTACATTATAATCCGATAATCACAATTCAAAAGTCAATGTTGCACAGTCCTTAGTCCTTAATTCAAAAGTCTTAAGTCTTAATAGCTTTACATTAATCCTTTATACATGATCTTATTGATTTATTTCCTTACTTTATCAAGTACACTAGTTTTACAGTTCATATTCAGAATTCAAAGTTAACGGAAGCGATGCAATGTCCAATGATCCATAAAGTTCAATAATTCGCAGTGGAAGTATCATCATAATGTAATCACATCAAAAGTAGTGCAGTGGAAAGTAAACAACTAAACTTCAATAGTAATAATGTATCATAGGTCTAGAGAACTGTATAAGGATTGTCATTTCACCTAAACATCAACAGAAGGGAAAATATACAATCTCCCCAAAATATCCACAATCTGAAAAGGATCTAAAGTGTTATAAAATAACCATGAACAATACATATGAGGCTAGAATTTGCAATGGCAAGTATCTATGAATGGGAGACCTGCAATCATAATTAGTTTGAAAAACAAAATGGCTAGGTTAGTCTTAACCCATGAGAAATCTAATTGACTATAGAAAATATGAACCAAAAAAGATAAGTCTAAAAATTAGCAAGTCCAAAGTCATTATGGAACTAATAAGAGATCAATTAATAAATATAATCATGCTAGTACGAAACTAAATGATAGACAAATATCAAACTAAAGTCAGTGGTCTAATACATATTTCTAAATTCAAATAAAGAATTCTAATTTCACAATTCAGAGTTCAATGTTAAGTCCATATATTAGTCAATGTCTAGACATGTAGTTCAATACAAAGATCAAAATCTATGAGTTCAATGGCATATGTTAGTTCAAAGGGTCCAATGTTCAATTATTCAAAGTGTCTAAAGTCCGATGATTCGAAGTGTTCCATGTTCAATGATTTTAAATGATCAAAGTTCAATGTTTCCAAAGGTCTGAAGTCTAAATGTTTCAAAAGTCCAAAGTCTAAATAACACATACCCTTTCCCTAAAGGTTGGTGTCCAAAGGTCCATCCAAAGGTCCATCTAAAGGTCCATAGTAAAATATTTGTATAGTCAGGTCAACCGCACGGGTAGAGTCCAAATCTCTTACTAAACCCTAAGAGTAAGCCACAATCCCTCGTTATAACCCTAAGGGTAGGGTCCAAATCTCTTGATAATCCCCATAAGTAGGGTTGAAGTCTCGTGTAACTAGAGATCATGGTTCAGAGCACTTTCTCACACTTAGCCTTGTGGGTAGGGTCCATGATTGGACAGCTTCAACAACAATTGTCTCATTGTCGAAGAATATGTTCTTGATGGCTCAGGCATGACCATCCTTAGAACAAGCTTCCTATTAGGATCATTTTACCTTCTTCGTCATTGAAGATACAAGATGAAATAAAATTAACAAGCAAAACAAAGAGAGAAATCATGCACAATATAAGATTTACATGAAAAACCCTAGTTTCGAGAAAAACTATGGAACCACAGAGAAAATTTTCACTATCAAGAAGAAAACACACCCAAAGACAATTTATAAGTTTGGAACCTCTGTCTTTCCTCACACATAACCCTAGAACAAAACATATAAATACCCCCAAAACCCTAATACATATACAGATATAGTTCGGATCCGATTCGGTACATAAAAATGCAAAAAGGAGTCAAAAAAGGGGAAACCCTTAACCAAACAGAGCTTCATTGAAATTTTTTTAGTTTTTCTCTTCAAAATTTATTCCTTTTTTTTTAATTGAGGCTTTTTGTTTGTACATCTTATGCTTCCCTTTTGTATCTTTCTAAAGCTTCTTTCCACAAAGGGGAGACCCTTGACCAAAATCAGGGAGGGATTTCTCTTTAGCATTGTGACTTCGTTAATGCCTTGAGAGATAATCTGATGGGTAAACCATTTGGGGGAAGAGCAAACGTGTCATACTGAATCCCATTAAGTGGACCCATCAAAGACCACCTGTAAATGCAAATGAAAAGTCTTCTGTTAATTAAATTAGAAATAGAAAAAAGACTGTAGACTCAAGATTTTAGGTAATTGGTTTTTTCCCACTACTCAAAAGGAACGGTTGTTTAGATGGGATTAATGTTACCTGTATTTTGTGGTCAGATGATGAAGAAGTACTAACATCTCCAACTTGGCTAATTCATTCCCAAGGCAAGAGTGGTTCCCACTTCCAAATGGAATGAATGTATTGGGCTTTGGAGCAAGCTATTGATTATAGATATTGAAGTTTAGCCTTTTAGCTAAACAAGGTAAAATGAAAGTTATTACTGGCTTCTTTTGTTTGTACCTTAATCTTGAGGGATCAAACTTTTCAAAATCTGGAAAATTGTGTGGGCTATGGTGAATCTTCTTGAACAGTGGTAGAACTTTCCACCCTTTCGGTATAAGATACCCTGAAATAGGTAAGGGTAAGAGGGACAAATGTTATAAATTATTACTCCAAAAAAATTGAAAAATTAAAACAAGAAAAAATTGTTATGAATAATTAAATATGGACACGGGCATCTAATCTTAATTTATTTTATTTTTTCGAAGGGTACCAACCTTTATATTCAACGTCTTCAATAGCTTCTTTGAAGGTGAAAGAAAGAATTGAAGTAACCCTTAGTGTCTCTTGAATAACTCTTGAAGTTATTGACATCTTGTTATCTGCTCAAGTCAGAATCTGCTTTTCTCCACACTTGTCTTTGCACCTCATTATTGACTCTTGCTTATCCTGTAACACAAAGGCAATTAGCTGGGAACTAATATAAAATTTTCCAAATTTGTTACTTATGTGAGGTGAGCGCAAAGGAAAGTCGAAATTAAAGAAAGTGACAAGTGTTGGTGGGATAGGGCTAAGATCCTTACAGTGACAGCTTGTAAGACGCTTGGGTTCTTGCCAAGGTACTTGAGGATCCATATCGGTACGTTGGCCATTGTGTCTTGAGTGGCAAACATGACACCAATGACGTTATTGGCGATATGTTCATCGGTGAGACCTACTGTCTCCCACTTAGATCTGATTAAGTCATTATTTTCTTCCCTTCTCTACCTCCTGGAAAAGATGATCTTTGCCAGGATCTGAGTCAGCTCCTTCCTTGCCTTCATTGATTTGTGGAAGAGAGTACCTAGGAGGTTGATGGGCATGGAATTATAGCCCTTCTCAAGCATGTAATAGCACCTTTTGAGCTGCTCTTTATAGAGAACCTCTTCATTTCCAAATATGGAAAGTAGTGCAACGTTGAATGTGCACTACAATAGAAATGAAGATGGTGAGTTTTTCTAACTTTTCTTTTATTGAATTCTTACCATTGGTGTAGACTTTTTTTTTTTTTTTTTGTGGGTATTTTCTTCTCCTCCCCAGTTTTTTTTTGCTTTTTCTTCTTTTAGGGACTGTGGATCATTAACTTACTACTAACAATCCGTATCTATTCTAAGTCTCTCTTGGTTACCGCTCTCTCGGTATTGGACCTCTATAGGGGGTCTAAATTAGCCAAATCAGGTTGTTGGATTTCAGTCCAGTTAGAAACACCTGAATTTTAATTAAACACCTGAATTTTAATAACTTAAAATTCAGGCGTTAAGCCTAATTTTCAAGCGTAAGAAAATTCAGGCATTGAAGCTGAGGGCCCACTTATGGAAACTTAAGGTTCATCTGAGCTTTCATTGGAGCACAGAAGACCCATGTGACCAATCAAGAAAAAAAGTAGTAGACTTGTAAGCCCCTGTTGCTCTAAGCGCGTGAATTTCCATTCTAGAAAATTCAAGCATTAGAGCAATTTCAGGTGTTAAGCCTATCTGAAATAATTTAGAAGTTTCAGATCAAAACCAAGGACTCATAGGTCCCTATTGATGGTGAAATAAATCTTGAGTTGGTCCCTGTGCAAAGAGTCCACATGACAAGGCAGAGAGCCCACTAATAACCCAACACATAAATTTTCATTCTATAAAAATTCAAGAGTCATGGTTAAAATTCAAGCGTTAGATAAAAGATCAGGCATTGAACTTTAAAAATGGACATAACTCACTTTAAATGGCATGTACACTTATGGAAATCTATGGCATGCATGCTACAAGAAGCCACCCTAAAAAGGGGGGTTGTTGGGGTACCTAACACCTTCCCCAACCGCAACAAAATGACTTATCCTCTTGTTTGAAAACTAGATCAGTACTAGGAGTTAACCCACTAGAACTTAAGGCTTAGACTTCATTTTTCTTAGAGAGGAAGCGGATGTACATCTCCATAAAAAAACTCGAGTTGGTGGCGACTCCCAAAAATCCTGGCACTTAGCCAACCACATGATCAAGACTCAACATCCCCCTAATAAACCATCATTTTCCCCCAATCTAAAACCAAAATGTACCAAAGGTTAGAACCGAGAGATGCCACAACTGGCGAAGTGGGGGCAGGAACCGAAAAACACCCAAAGAGATGAGAGGTTTGAGCCTCTCTCCATGCAAATTTTGACTTGGGTCTTTAGACTTACCTCCAAAGCTCTCAAAAACATTGTTAGAACAAGACTTTGGACGGTTATGGTTTAGGAGATAAAAGTCTACCCGTAAAATCAACCTCTTCATGACTTGAACCCCAAAAATCCTTATAGGGCCTAACTTGCCTATGTGGATAGATGTCTGCCCTTGTTTCTTAGAAAAATGGTCATGACGATCAAACATGTGAGGATGTGCAAAAACAGCCATTTGAGCCCCAAGTTTATTGCCCTAGTCTTCTGAGAATTACTAGACATCAAAGGCAACCCTCAATTCCTAGGTATCTCACACACCCTTGTCAACATCCAAACCACCTCCTATCAGTGCCTGGGCACAAGACAAACACATTTCTCAAAACTCTTGACCAAACAAAGCTCCCCCAGGCCCCCTGACCCATACCACCTACACACTCCCAAAAGCCGCAGTACCTTCCATTACATATCTCCATACATCAATGCCCAGCTAGCTTTCCATTTGTTGCTATGAGTCGGGAAGCCTGGCCTCACATAGTTCATGCACATCCCTCACCCAATATTGCAACCATAAGCTTTCCCAAATCACAGTAATCCACGAATAAAATACATTAAAAAAAAAACTACTCCTTCGCATTCTAATGGAAATGGGCACAAATGAGAAATGAAAAATGGGAGAAAATGGAAATAGGCCATCTACAACCTTTTTCAAGGCCCACATATGCGCTGGTGGCCCACAAGAATACCCCACATGGGTATTTAATGCTCCCACAAGAACATTTAATGCTTTCACATGGGCATTAAATGCCCTTAAGGGCTTCTAAACCCTTAATTCCATCCGCATCCCCTTCCTCCATAAATATCCCTACCCATGTGATCCAATCACACCCATCCAGCTTCCCCTACATATGATCAAGCCTTACCTCCAATCCTTCGTCCTCTCCCCTACCCACACAATTTGATCATGACCCTTCATCACTTTAATAACCACAGCTCTTCTTTAAGTCTCCTTGGCTACACCCCATCCCCCTCCATGCCACCTCTTCCTTCGTCACTTTTTCTTATACCATTGTCATGCCTCCCTTCCCCTCATAAATGAATTGGTCATCACCTTTTCACCTCACCCTCTTTCAACAAACATCTCTATCCATGTGATCCAACCATACCCATCCAACCTTTCCCTACATGATGATCAAGCCTCACCTCCAATCCTTCATCATCTCCCTTACACACATGATTTGATCATGAACCTTCATCACCTTAATTAATGATCAAACTCCCTCTAGCTCCTTGGCTATACCCCATCCCCCTCCATGGCACCTCCTCTTCCTTCATCATCACTTCTCTTACACCACTGGCATGCCTCCCTCTCTCCTAGCTTATAAATTTGTCATCACCTTTCTATCTCCCTCACCTTCCTTGCCCTACATGATGATCAAGCTCTAATCCTTTATCTCCTGTCCTACCTATATTATCTATCCTTAGAATTAGGTCAAGGATTTCAAGTATTTGGCATGAAAAGGTTTTACATGTAGAAGCATCTTCTCTGTCCTTAGAATTAGGTCAAACATCTTCATTTGCATATTAGTATTTAGCTCCTTACATATGATTTATCTCATCGATTTTAGACTCTTTATGAGATGGGACATATGAATATTTTCAAATGGTATACTTAGTTATTAGTTGTTTATGTTATATAAACATGGTTTTGACATTCAGTTTTAGACATATAGATTTGATATGATACCCCTATATAGGAATATGTCCTTTTGGGCCCGGACATCCTTAAGTAGGTTGGTCCTTGTGACCCTCAGGTATTCTTTCGTCGGGTCACATCAATAGGCAAAGAGGCACTAGTTGTATGGAGATTTATTATGTATTTATGGTCTTTATGACCCCAAAGACCATTAAATGGGTTGGCTAGACGTAGCCACATAGATCCTTTATGTGGGTTGCCCCTCGTTAGGCCTAAAAACCTCTTTGTGGGTTTACCTTTATGGTCCTTAGGTATCTCATCGGGTCACATCAATAGGTGAAGATGGCCATTGTGCCCATTGGTCTTATGACCCCAAAGATCCCTTAGTGGGTTAGCCATTCATGACAAGAGGTTATTTGATGAACAAATTTGTAAATGATATGATTTGTGAGAGACTATATATAGGTTACATGATATGTTTTGTTGGAGACCCTGATAATTGCTTAAAATTGCATAATTATCATAATTAAAATAAGCATCATTGCATTTATTTTATGTGTATTTATATTAAGTTATGTATTTTCTCTTGTAAGATCTCATGAAAAGCCCAATTGAAGTTTGAAGCCTATTAGCAAAACCTACCAATAAAGATGATGTCAAAAGATGATGGAGACCACCACCAACCGATCCAATCAAGTGAAGATTAAGCATCCAAGGGAATTCAATGGTCAAGATTGATAGAGGACGATGATTAGACATTGAACCAGCTCACTCATGGGGCAAACGAGTTAAAAATGTGTGAGGCCCATGAGCAAAAAGATCTTCACTTCATGCATATTTTAGAAAATGCGCTTAAAAAGGAGTTTTGCATCATGTTTGGTATTTTGGCCATAACTTTTGACTCAGAATTCATATTAAGGCAAGACAAGGTGGGGTTGAAAAGAATATTTGATTCTCTACAAATTTGTATTTCACGATTTTTTTTCCAATTCGGACGATTTCAAGGTAAAACATAGAAGACAATGTCAAGCAAATTTAAAAGGACGTGAATGTTGAAAATTTGGAGATCTTTTGGCCTCTTTCACTTTTTCACTATAAAATGGGTGTGCCTATGCACGAATTGAGCACTTCTTCTCCTCTCTTCTCTTATTAAGTTTTAGGGTTTTAGTCTTTTATTTCCATAGTTTTTGTTATGAAGATGATGGGTTAAATGTCAGACCAAGGTTAGAGGTGAAGTTTAATCATTTGTAATTCTATTTTGGATTTAATACAATATTTGTTTATTGAATGTTTTATTTTCTTTTGATAATTGTTCAAGTCTATAAACTATCTTTGATTTATCGTTAACTCCGGGTACGGTAAATGCTTAGAAAGTACGGTAAATGCTTAGAAAGTCCTTGTGACTTATTAACAAAATACCTAATTGTTCTAAATATTCAATTCTGCAATTATTTATTTTGTTTTAATAGAGTGATCTTCTGGTTAGGTAGAATATTTATACAATTCTAACCGTGATAATTTGATCCAACATAAATTACAAGTTATTAAATGGATTCTTGAAGCTTTAGGTCCATTTTGTTTTTCTATTTAAACATTATTTCTACTCCATACTACGGTGTGAAAATTTGAATCAAATTTCTTTTCTTTTCTTCTCTATTTCTCCTCTTTTATAATCTTTGTTTTTATTACACAAGTCAATCTCTATGGATTCGACCTTATTCAGTACTACAGCACTTGTATACTTGCAAGTAAAGCTACCCTGGATTTTTGGTTAATTAAGTTGGATCATTAGTCTAGGTGTAACAGTTAATCAATGATCATACCCTTGTCCCAAGAAATAATATGGGGACTACCCTGGTCCTAAGAAAATAATGTGAAGATTACCCTTGTCCCAGAGAATCGTGTAAGGACTAGACCATTGTCCTAAGGGAATAATAGGGAATCGTGTAAGGACTAGACCATTGTCCTAGGGGAATAATATGAGGACTACCCTTTATTTTATAGATAATGTGAAGACCACTCTTGTCTCGGGAGAATTATGTGAGGTTTAGACCCTTTTGTCCTAGGGGAATAATCTCACTAAATCCTTTTATGGGTTAATATGTGAAATCAGTCTTGTATCGATTAGTGAGCTAATTTTTTTTATTTGAAAGGAAATCAACACATATTTTATTTTGAAGAGTATTCTGAAAATGTTCCGTTCCAAAAGAGTAAAAAGGCACATGCTTTGAAGAACTTCAATTTGCATACTATATATGTTTTGCACCTTGTTAGATAACCATGCTTTCATTATTGTATGGTTTCCGTTTTGCCATCTATTTGTACCGACACATACATTCCTAGATATGTTTTGACAATTCTTATTGTCGTGCTCCGCTTGACCCATCTTCTGTGTATATTTTGTGTAGTCTCTTAAGAACCATGGACTTACCAATCCATAACATTTTTTTCAGATTAGAGGTAAAAAGAGAGGCCAAGGAGAAAGGAGGCATGACTTGAGGGTTGCATAGACCTTAGTTTTGTGGAGATGAGACATTTGGGCTTGTGCCCTTCATATTTGTTTTGAAACTTGTATATGAGATCATTTTGACAGTTAAGGATTGATGTACCAGCTAGTTTAATTTCTTTTTTTAAGCACTCATGGGATGAATGTCATGGCACTTTATATTTTGATGATGAATGTCAGTACCTTCTACCATATTCTGTCTAGTTAGAAGAAAGTCAATATTCTGCTGCTAGCATATGAATGTGAGATTAGTAGTCTTATTTCCACTGCATATGTCAAGTGAATAGACTATGGAAAGAAAAAGAAAGAGAACGCAATGAAAAAGAAAATGAATGTTCAAAGTGAATGCAAAGAATGAATGCTTTGTTAATGACAGAGATCCAAGTCTGGGTCAAATATGGGCTTGTGCCGGCTCCGGGTTCGGGTCCTGACAGTTTAAGCCCTCTGGTTTTTTTCCTTGTTTGGCCTATACCGATACTCTGTTCAAGTAGATAAAACAGACCTCAGTTTCTGCTTGGTTTATATATTTTTCCAATTCTGTTCTACTTTTTTGGTGGGCTAACTCTTGGCGAATATGCAAATTTACAGCTTATTTGAATAATCCTAGTAGGAATTATTATTGTTTCTTAGTTGCTGCCCTGAATTTTCCAGAACTGATATTTTCTCATATTGGGTCTCCTTGACCACTGTTGCGTGTTTATTCCTAACCTTGGCATATTTTGGGCCCATAACCAGCAGGTGTTGTTTGGTCTCCAAACCCATCCTGCATCAGATGCACGTTGGAAAAAGTGGCTAGTTAGAAGGAAATGGTTGAGGGGGTTGGAAATGGTTGAGGGGATAAGTGTTCAAAAGCTAAAACTTACAGCTTCTCTTGTTGGAATGCAATTCCCCATGGCAACTAGGCCCTTTTCTTTATTGAATAACAATGAAGACTACATTGATAAAAAGAGAAGTACAAACAGGATGTACAAAACCTTAAACCCAGAAAGAGTTCCAAGGCGCCCAGAAGACAGAAAAGGACTACAATGGCAACGCTCACACACAATATAATTTCTATCTAGGCACCCCACTCTGTGCCGAGTCATAGGCTAAAAAGTTGGCCAACCTGACATCCAGGTGAATGAGATGGTAATACCAGATGCGAAAGATCTGACCTCTCAAATGAAATGCAATAGCTTCCATTGCCACCACTTGACCTCAGAGCCCAACCTATGATCATCAATCAAGAATCTCACTCCCGACCTACTAACCACAATTAGGCTCTTTCTGTGTACATTGTAAAGTTGTTAAGGAAGACTTATTGTTCTAGTATGTATACAGACATTTTTGTGTATGAATCTGCCCCTTGTTTAACCACTAATACAAATTATCTTTACTATCTCAAAAACAGCAATTATAATAAGAGATATTATTTTCTTGTCCTGATTAATAAAGTTTAATATGTGTGAAGCAGTCATGTATTATATCAACAAATTAACTTGAGAAAAGGAAATATCACCTATTTCCACATAAGGAACAGCCATATGAACTGAAATATGGTGATAGATGCTAAGCAATATAATAAAAAAAGGGAAAAAAACTTTAACAAGACTAAATAAATTAATAATAAAGAAGCTGAGGTAATGCCTATGTTTTTTTCTTTTTTTCTTTTTTTCTTTCTTTGATCGATGAGGTAGTGCCTATTTCATGTTAACATTGTGCAAAAAAACAGCCAGCTTCCACAAGTAAAAATAAATAATGACATCCAAGTATATTTTGGCAGTTAGAGAGTTCCTCCAGCTGTAAACCATCTAACACGTATCAAGTGAAAAACAAGCAAGGATAATACTTGAAAGTTCTCCCAGCAGTTCTTGCTGAATGTCGAATTGGTGTCACTTCCATCAAATTGTTCAAATTTTCTCCATTTAAGGGATCAGAACCCCCAGACACATCATCTTCTGGCTCAGCTCTAGGTGACTGCAACTCAAGACATTCTTTTCTAGCACCTGGTTTCTCTGCAGATGTTACACCTGCACCGCCTTTGAAATCATAGTCTACATGTGATCCCTGAAACCAAACAATTATTCAAGAAAAAAGGTCCAAGGGAAATCTATGTTCCAGTATTTCCAATGCCAACCTGATGAACTAAACTTCAGGGAAACCAACCTCATTCAGTTCCTTGGGAAACTCAAGTTGGACCTCTTCCGGATTCTCATCTTTTGTCCCAATCCACCATACATCAGAAAATACAATCTATAAAAGCAAGAAGCTAGTGATGATAAATAATTTGATAGCAAAAGCCCTAGGGGCCTACAAGGTTATAGTGAAAGAAGACAACAAATATAGACTTGTGTCTACAAAAATAATAATAAATAAATAAGCTTTTTTTTAGATAAGCAAGTGGATCAGTGGTTAGTAATTTATTGGTGAAGACGGGTTTGGAACCCAGGTCTGTGGTATGAACCCCCACAGACTTTACCAAACTAACAAGTTGGCATCTTCATAAATAAATAAACATGTTTCACTAAAGAAAAAGAAAAACTTCTCGGTAAACACTAGGCAAATATGTCACAGTAAGATTAGGTGGATAACCATTGTAAAGAGATGAAGTTAACTTCTCAGTAAATATTTTCAAGCGGGTTTCCTCGCCTCATTATAGTTAAGATTGATGATAGAGGTGAAAATTATAGATCTGCCTTGACTTTTGGTAAATCAATTACGTAAATATCAGTGTATAAGAACTTAATGCAAGGAGATCAATTTCTACATATGCTCATAAAAGTAATCCTGGCATGGCAGAATTGACAGGGTTCTTATAGATGAAAAAAGCCTGCTCTGAAAGAGCACTAACATTTAATAGTGTCAAGACCAGCTGGTTAGGATCAATTGATGCATCAGTAAAACTCAATAAGCAATGGTCACAGTGGCGAAATAAAAATAATCGCCATTCAGGTGGTACTGATTATAAAATTGAGGACCGGAAGAGGGAGCTCACAGAAGGTTCTTGATGCAGGATAGTTTATGGGATAAAGAAATATTACAAGTAATGGACCCACCTTGACTATCAGTAGCCAAGAAAATTAGTTTCCACGAGAGCATTACGTGTAAGAAAGAAAAAAAAAGAGCACTGCGTGTAGGATTCAATAAAAACAACCCATAGAAAAACAGACTCGGGAATAGGATCAGCTGGACAGAATCTTAAACAGGAAGGAAGCCTAGGTTAGGTTTCTGTTTGGGAAGTTTTGTAAGGTATTAGGTATTAAGATGAACAATAAATCCACGGAAAAAAAAAAAATCAAATTGATCAGAGAAGTTTAGGTTTATCAAACTATTAAAACTCAGGTGCTGTTCCAGGATTCCAGCACAACAGGTTTGTAGGACAAGCAGCAAATAAAAGATTTCTGGAGCTTAAACAAAAGGCTGAGATCAGTTGATAAATCCAGCGGATTTGGGATTAATCAAAACCAATATAAGAACAAAATAAGAATAGAACATGTATGCATTGATCAAACAAAAATTAAATAAAACACAGCCCAGAATTCACATAACACAGCAAAATTTCAGTTGTAAAGAATGGAAAATGCCTATCTGAAAGTACGCTTGTTAAGTGAAGAAAAAAGAAGAGGAAGAAGAGCTGTAGTAACTCCAAGATACTACAGCCGTGAAGCCTCCAAGGCTTGACACCTACAGTCGAACTGTAGAAGAGAGGAAGTCCAACTTCAAACCTAAAAGGCTAAAACACACACTTTATTTCTTCAAATTCTATGCCAAATCGTTAAGCACATCCCCTTATATAGATTACATCAATTCTGGAATAAAACACCCCCCCAATGGATCCCTTTAGGGACTTGGTAAATAAGAGAACTTTCTATAATAAAAAAAGTATTTATGGGGGAAAAAACACTATACACAAGGACCAGGGACTGCTGAAACTGAAACAAACCTATGTACTTCCTAACTATGAGAACTACGAGGCTGTTGCATGAATCCTTTCCACTCTCATACATAGGGAGAAGATTTTTTTCTCTCCATACGTATGGGAGAGAAGAGAGCCCCACTAGGACAGCTGTAATTTTGTCTTTATATCATAAGAACCCCTCTTAAGTCACCTCATTAAAAGAATGCAATTTAAAAATAATTAGATTAAAAAAAAAAAAAGAGCCCATCTACCCTTTACCCCTAATAAACAATATGTGACATAGACCATGGTTCAGCCGCCCCTAGTCCACTACTCCATCTTGCTCCTCTTGTATGATGGCTGGAAATTCAAACCAGTTAATGCTTCTTCATCAGATTCCCTATACAAAGTACAAACATGAGTCTAAGTGGGAAACCGTAAGCTATTGATGTGCCAGCCTTGACATATCTGGGATGCTATTCCCAATATCAACAAGTCTTGTATCCAGCCACTGAGCTTACTGCCTAATTTCAAGATGCATATTTGTTGGAAACAGATTGGTGTCAAAAATATGGTGCTAATGTAATCTTTTCCTCTTAACACGAGAATATTGTCGTCATCTTGATGAATAGCTTCTCCTGAGTAAAGGCAATTATGTTTCCACCATTGTTTAAAGTATTGCACGATAATGGGGGCATCACGTGATATGTATAAGTATCGCAGCCAAGGGGTACGATACCCCCCCTAATTTTAAATCTCCCCAAAACTCTCACGTATTCGCGGCATGTACCCCGCGATGCGTGCGAATTTTCCTTGAGAAACCAGGCTAAATAGGCTGTGATACGCGATACCCCTACAGTATCACGAATCTCGAACCCGTATCACCAACTGCAAAAACACCCATAAATTCCATTATAATATTGAAGATTTAGCTTCCTTTAGCTAAATCTAGGACTTCACTTGAGTCCATTTTACTTTAAAACTTGTATTCGGGTCGGATTTTGAATCAAAAACCCCAAATTTCATCAACAACTTCATTAAGTGCCCTATTTTTGCTCCAATCATTCGAGATTTTTTATATGTCATGCATATGTGGTAGATCTACATTCATTGTTGACAGTGAATTAACCAACTCTCCCAAAACCTTAAAGTGTTAGGAGATACACAAATTAATATGCTTCATTGGCCCACTTTTAGTTCTCATATGACCAATAAAAATTAAATGATTCACTAGGTGAGCTCCAACAAAACCCATTTACTGAAAGAAAAATGAGGAACAGCATAAGTACTTTGGATGTGAGTTATACATGAAGGAGGAACATTTTCAATGAATGTCAAAGATTGTGTATCAAAATTTCTTATCGCACCTGGAACCTAACCAAGAGTTCACTTGCTCATTCATTTGCCAAGGAGGCAGAGACAAAGAATCTTTTGAACAGTTTGAAAGCTTGACAATTCAAGATGGAACAAGAATTTTGCCTTGTGTGTTTTGTTGGGCAGATATACAATTGATAGGGCTATGGAAGGCTGCCACCATATAAACAAGCACAATACAGAATTTGAAATAATGGTTTTGAGCCACCGTGTAACTACATGGTATTGAGATAGAATTGGGGATGATGTTTCAAGCCTATGTTGTTGTGGCATCTGTTGTACTTATATTATTATATACGCATGCAAGACCTTTGATTTTGCCTTGGAAATTATATATTTGTAGTCAAGCTTTATACATTTCCTTGGTATCTTTTTCATCATTTCCCAACTTTGTGTGGATGTATTGCTTTACTATGTATTATTTTCTATTATTCCCTCTCAGAATGTTTCATACATACCCGAAAACATATTTCACAATAGTATCAATCTCCTTATACCATTATAGAAGGTTGTCTTGCTTTCAATACTTGTGCATTAGTACATAGTCAATCATGTCCTAAAGTTTCATTTTACAATGTTTCCACAGAAGTATTAATTTATAGTTTTGATTTATACATTTCTGTGGAGTAGATTTCTTCATCATTTCATAACTTTATGTGGATACATTGTTATATAATATATTTCTTGACTCTTAGTGTTGTATTGCACATGTCAGAAGAGATGATTAAAGGATGATCTTAAACTTCACCTACATAAAAGATGAAGGAACAATAACTTGAAACAACAAAAAAATTCTCAATAAGAAAAACCCCAAATTTATATTAAATCGAAATATTCATGTGGGAACATGTGCCACGCAGAATGTTCAATGCAATGTAAAGAATGTTTCAATCGTGCGCCTCATTGCATAGAAAAATATACCACCCTCAAAATTCAAGTTTATTCTAAACTTTACACTATCTCTCAAGATTTCTACCATGTCAGCAAAGTCAATTTTTGAAAAAAGTCCAGAGAGATACTAAGAAGTAGGCTCAATTCCTTGAGTAACACAGATTCAAGCAGACAAAATATGAAGTAGTGAGTGAAAAGAGAAGAAAAATAGCATAAAAAAATCATCCATGTCACTTAAAAAACCAAGTAAGAAGAAAGAAATGTAGTGAAATAGACATGCAAAGGATTTGAAGTAAAATAGTGAAGCACAGCAATGATCAAAGAAAAGCACTCTTTAACACTGAAAGTAAAGAATTCAGCGAGAACTAACCATGTTATCGAAGTAATCCTCGCACATCACATTCTTTCCACCCCTAGAGAAGTGCAGCGTCAAATACCTATTTTTCGGATAAACTATGGTGCCGAACAACTTCATTCGACCCTATAATAAAATTAAATATATAATTAATTAAATCACCATTCAAACTCCTTTTAAAAAAATTTATTAAAAAAAAAAAAAAAAAAAAAGGCATTTGTAGCTCGCTCGAGATAATTGGCGTCAAACCTGGGGGAAATCCAGGTAGAGTATAGGATTCTTAGATCCCAAATCCTTCAATTCACCCATCTTTCCGCCAGTGACAGGAGCTAGGAGACCCGGAAATGAGAAGAGGAATCTATTCTTTCTCTGGGATTTCTTCACTAGGTCTGTGCCGTGGTGTTTGATAACTGTTTTTGATGGGTTGAGGTGGGAAATTGGTTTCGAAGGAATCTGAGATAGTAATTTCTTAGAGAAGGCGAGTTTTTTAAGTCTTTTCCGCTCAGCCAACTGGGGATTTTCTTCAGCCTTTTCATCCTTCTTCGGAACTCGTACCATTCTCTCTCTCTCTCTCTCGCTCACTCCTCTGCCTCTCCTCTATCGATGGACGGACTGTTTCTTCTTAGAGCGCCGCTTGCCTCGGGGGTTTTTTTCAGCGGTTTTTTACCCGGTTTACTGTGGGAGCTGTTAGTCGCACCTCAAGTTTTTCCGAACTCCCCTCAGTTCTCCCGTTTTTGACTTTCACCTCAAAAAAATTTGAACTTACCTCAGCCCCTTCCCATTATACCCTTTATCCCACGCCTACGTTAAACCGAAGGAAAACCCCTCACCTCCAATTTTTGCCGAACATCCCTCGTCTCCAATACCCACACCTCGCCTCTCTTAGGAATAAAACCACTGAACGCTCCTCTCCCTCTCCTCGTCGAGTGCTCTATATCTCTCCCTCTCCCTCTCCCTCACTCGCCACCGAACACTATCCCTCTCCCTCATGATCATTATATTTCTTTCTCTACCTCTTTTTCCCTCTCCCTCACATTTTCTCTCCCCTTCCACTACACTTCAAACCGGCTTCCTCTCCTTTACATTCCCTCTCAATCTCTCTCTCACATTCATTTTCAATGGCTCGTACACAAGGAGAAGGACGACCCCGTACACAAGGAAGATGATTAACTACCGGTAGGAGACTAGGCAGAAGAAGAAGAGGTCAGTTTTTCGTTTTTTATTTATTTTTTAGGTTTTATGTACGCTCGAGCTGGTGTTGCCGAGCATGGACCCACTGCTTGGCCAGCCCAGCCCAGCAGGACATGCCCCTATACGGCCAACCCAACCTATAAGGCGCTCGGTTGGGCTGACCGTGTGGGGCCCTTGCTTGACTAGGTTGGCCAAGCAGTAGGTTCCCCACTCAGCCGCAGTAGCGGAGCACCCCAAAATAAATAAATAATAACCAAAACAAAACACTAAAAAAATTTTAAAACAAAAACAAAAAAGGTTAAGGTTAACTGACTACTAGGAGCTTTCTTTCATTCAAATTGGGAATGAGAGATGATGAGATATAGGTTAAGGTTAACCAGTATTCTTATGCTATATTTTACATAGCATATCTTACAACATTATAATATAAATATTAATTATATATTAATTTCAATGGATTCGAATATTTAATTGAATCAGATATAGATTATTTTGAATCGAATATTAGCATATCAAACACAAATTGAACATGGATAATAATAGGATAGTTGATAGCCCTAACATTGAGAATTAAAATGCAAACCCAGTCTAGCTTTAAAGTCAGTTAATTCAATCAGGTTCCGGTAAAACATTATGCAAAAATTAAACTTATTCAACCCATAAATTTCAAATACTTTAAGAACTATACGAAAATATTTCATATTATGTTGTATATATGTGTTTATAATTTAACTTTATTTGTTATCATGCACGTCTAACTCAATATGACATTTGTGCCAGATATAGATGCAGATGACGAGTACTTTGTTCTGATTGCATCTACCAGCCAATGTCAGGCTATAGATAGGGTAGGCTTATCTGGTAATATTATTAAGATTGAAATTTTATATTTATTAATAATATCAGACATACTTATAGTATTTGTTTCAATTGCAAGAGCAGTCATTACTGAAGTTGGTCAATCATCGAGTAAAGTTAGCTGATTAAAAGTACGAGGAGCCAGGCGTACAAAATGGTTTTATGGAGGGGATACATTGAGCATTCTAAACTACTTCCATTGGTTTTCAGTTCGTATCGAACTGTGAACCATGTCATCATCGCTGCATTTATCGAGCGATGGTATCCCGAGATGACCACGTTTCATATGCTTTTTGGGGAGATAACTATCAAGTTGGATGATATCAACGCCCTACGTGCTATTCCCTTGGTTGGGAAGACTGTCTCCCGCAGCCTACCGGATGATGCAGAGACTATGTTATCCAGTACACTTGAAGTGATGATGACGAATGTCAGCGCCCTACTTGTTATTCCCGTCCCAGGGCATACTTACTTTATTTGCTTGGGTGCACCCTATTTACTGATAAAACAGGGACTTAGGTGCTAATTGATTACCTCCATTGCTTAGAAGATCTTGATAGTATACATATTTACGCGTGGGGGATTGCTGCATTGACATATTTATATTAACAATTGGGTTTGCTAGTGAGTCAGATGTAAAGCAGATCGCTGGGTACCTTACATTGTTAGAGGGATGGATCTATGAGCACTTTTTTAGCATTGTTCTGCATTAGAACATTCGCTATCGACATCAGGACTCACGCATCCAATATTTTATGTCACATAGGGAGACAGGTGTTTTTACAAAAAATGTGATGGCACTTTGAAAAACCATCGATGCATTGGACCCCAACAATGTCTGTGTTTACTTTTATATAGTATAGGTTAATACTTTTTTATATATTTATCTTTTATTTGTCTAACATATATTTTTTTATGTACTTATCTTTTATTTGTCTGATGTATATGTTAACTTCTACAGGTTACATGGTTACCGTACAACGATAGTAGGTAGTATCACCCATTGCCTGATATTGCATTCTATCATGGCATGATTAAATGTCTTAACATCATGGAGCCCTATCATCCAATATGAGTTCTGAGGCAGTTTAGGCGACAACAGATTATAACATTTATCCAATTGTCTTTGGGACAATGAGTATGGGGTTCATCTGCATCCACATACCGACCCAGTTATTTTTTATGAGGATGTATAGGCGGTATGGCAAAGCCATGTACTCAGTTGAGCATCAATCCAGGCCTTCACATTTTTTTGATGATTGTGTACCTGACTATATGGACTAGTATACATGCATATCACATCGATACGTGTAAAATCCAGACGATGGATCAGTTAGAGCACCATAGCCTGTGCAGATAAGTTATAGGCAGTCATTGACAACAGATGAGGTAGATCATTTCAACATTTGTATTTCTTTTATTTTAGTTATTTTTTTCATTGCAACGTATATTATATTTATTTGTGTTTATTTCAGTGTCTTGAGCTAGTCAGGTATGTATTGAGACCAGTTATTGAGGGTCATCCTACGACGATCCAACACACTAGTAAGATGGCTGCATTTAGGAGGGTCTGGGATATCGTGACCTATCGTGGCCAACCAGCGACGGCTCTGACGACATATACACAGAAGAGGCCAATCAGAGAGACCACGGGGACAATGGGGACATAGTTTTTATCCTTTTTTTAGTTTATGAGTTGTATTTTGTACTTTAAAAGGGATGGGACCCCTTAAACATTGTATTATTTTGTTTGGATTTTTATAATCCATAGTTTTGGTTATTGACATTTCTTTTTTACTTGTTATTATGATTATATTTTTATACTTTAAAACCATGCACTAAAAAATCTCATTCGCTCAATGAATAAAATAAAATAAAATGGCAGGTAGAAAGGGGGTAATCCTTATCGATTATAAATAGAAGTTACTACATCATCACTAATAACACGTAAAAATTCATGAATTCTTAATTTATACGAATGTAGTGCCTATCCCGTTGCATTATTGCTTTGGTATTTATGTCAAAGTGTCGTGATGGGTGGGATAGGATGACTTGGCACGAGAAAAACATGCATGCATAACAAACAATGAAGTTAAATACTACTAAAAATGATTGACTGTAATAGCACCCTACGCATTAACGTTTATTCGTACAAAATGGTCTTTGTTTAGGAAGCCTATGACAACTTCCTTCCAGGTGGCAATAGAATACGGGTCGGATCAGAGTAACAGAAATGTTAGACACTGTTGCGTACTTAAAAGATACACTACAACATTGTAATAACTGGCTATTAGGTGGCCACATTTTGGGAAGGTCATTCAATACTCTTATGAGGGACCTTCCCTAAGGTACGCAATTGAATACCTTAGCTTCTGCACTACTTTAAACCTACAAAAAATAGGCTTATAATAGTGTTTATAACTGTCCAGTTCTTGTAATAAGTTCACTCGAACTTACGTCCAACTATCTTCTCCCATGCCCAATAACCCAGCAATCGCCCTGAACCCGTAATTTTTGTCGGCTGCTATATCTGTATATACTAAATATATTGACGTATACCGGCTGAAATGTGCATAATGTAAGCATCATAGGACAATGATCAAACTGACGAAGTACGAACGACCTGTGATAGAAAGGATAATGCATGAGCAATAATGACATGACAAATCATAAGAATTAATACGTAATTTTTATTATATAAATTATTACATTTTCTTTAGCTCTTCTCGATCAAGTTGGTCTGACTAACTATAAAGGGTCGACATCTATTATACCAGTGTCCATCGGAGAGTAGCTATCTTATACCGATGGTACTCTCTCAAATGTGAAAGGCTCACGTCAGGTAGATTTATCCATCTTTTCATGTGTCCTACCTCGTATTGTAGATTTCATCTTCGATTCTTCTATATGTGTATACTTGGGTTTATCAACGTCCTTAATTTTCTAAGCAACTAGGTATTTTTTAACTGATCAGCTTGTGCGTAGACCTATTTAAACAAATATAGTTTCTCGCTAGGAATATCATCCTAGCTTACATTATTCAGGTTTAAGGTGAGAAGTATATCAAACTTATACCAAAAATGATGCACAGAATCAAGTGGGATTGAACGTCTCTGCCCATTATGGTCAGCAATTTTATGGGCGCATGACAAGCCGTGGGTGGGTCTAAGTTGACACTTGCATGTAGAGGAGTCAATCCCAATAAAAAAGTTTGTTTTGTCTCATCACGTAACTTCTTAAGTACAGCAATGAAGACGGTATCCAACCAACTACTCCTCACATAATGAAGTGCGTCTGGATACCCACTAAACTACTTCTCCAATAATGTTATGTGGTTATGATAACCCTCTTCTGTTGGTGACACCATCACTAGATTCTAGTAGGTCATGAACAAATCTCACACCTTCTTTGTCAAAAATAACTTTTTACACTTTCTAAGTACATTCTTATTGATGTATCACTTGATGTGTCACCTACACAATAGATGTGTGAAAGTGGAAAACACTCTTGATATAGCATTCATTAGGGTCCACTCTCTATCTGTCATAATAACGTTGTGTACGACACTATCATCCATAATACCACGCAAGACATCTAAGGTCCAATTAAAGTTGTCATCCCTCTCATGTTGTAGGTATACAAACGTCACAGAGAAGGTTATGTCAGTAGATGTCTGCCCAACAATTTCTAGGAGGGGCATACAATATATGTTCATTTTATATGTGCAATCCATGAACAACGCATGTGAAAATGCATGTAATAAATCCAAACTGGTTGGGTTTACCCAAAATAAGTCTGTGACAGCCTCACTATCCTCACTAGTATGGTGTCACTCGATGTACTGATGCTCAGCCAATAGTGTCAATAATTACTGCATCTGGGATCTTCCATCCTTTTATTCCAGCTTATATTTATGTTGTGTATTGTAGACCGACTTCATTGTAGTTGTATTGAGGGGATCTCTTTGTTTTATAGTGACCAAAATGTCTTTTGATCGCACGTTACTTTTGGACATGTCCTTTAATAAGGAGTACTCCTCTTTGGATAATCTACCAGTAAAGGAGTGACCATCTAGATGATCGGTAGCCAAGTGATTATGCACGCTGCATACAACTTCCAACATCTAGTCATCATCGGTGGGCAATTTCTTACATTTTAATCTGAATGAACATTCACATTTTTTGGTACCCACTCCCTAACCTCCGCACCCACACAAACGTTATTAGATCTATTATCTACTCTGTATCGTCCACTCCTCTCACATCCTAGGGTCAGACTTGGTTTTCTTCTCACAACACTACTTAAATCTGATTTCAAGATGTTAATCACAAATCCATTTATTTTTCCAACATCTATTACCCACTTAATCAATGCCGCCTGACTTCTGAATATTTACATAAGAGAAGGATAATACAACGGTTAATTGATTAAATAATATTAGTCTATAGTATGAACTGACTTTAAGCGCATATTTTGAACTAATTTGTACCTGGTATATAATGAACTTAGAAGTGCAATCAACGATAATTTCTTCTGAAACTGTGCCACCATGAGTCAAAACATTGGCCTACAATTATACAATTAATATTTAAGATATAATTAATAATATAAAAAAATTCAAAAAAAATTTTAATTTTTTTTTCACATGGTTGTTTTGACTGGGGTTTCAGAACAAACCCTCTATGTTCGAAAACTCCATTCAGAACATCCCCAGGGGTGTTCTAACTGTTGTCTCCGAACACCCATCCAAAAGAAAAAAAACAAAAAAAAAAACTTACTTATATGTCTTCTTTTCGCTCCCAGTCACTTCCATGAGATCCATTGCTTTGATTCTTACTTGTAATGCCAAAAGAACGAGAGGGGGAGGAATAGAGATGGGAGAAATGGAGAGGGGAGCGTAGAAACTGAGAAGCGAGGGAAAAAGAGAGGAAGAAAGGTGTTTTGGAGGGAACGATTGAGGTGTGTTTAGAAATTTAAATAGTTTTTTTATGTTAAAAAGGGGTACAAAGGTCTTTTCATATTAAGGTATTTTGGGAAAAAAATTGAGTTTAAGTGAGGTAAGTTTAGAAATTATTGAGGTGTAAATAGCAGTTCCTTTACTATGTGACTCTGTCTATTGGAGGTGTAGGCGGAAAATTACCAAGGGATGATATCCTCTGTGACGTGAGGATACCACCCACATTCTTAGTACTTGACACCACATAGAGCCCCATGAATAATGGATCCAGGCTCGGCGTAAATACTCACGTCGCAGAGGATATCAACCCAATTACCAATTACCAATTACCAAAAATAATAATAAAATAGTATGACGAGAAGGTTTTTTGTCCATGGACACTTGGTCCACTAGTGTTTGGGGCGGACACGTCAGCACTGAAAATTAACTATTATCATGGTGTCATATCTGCTACACCACTCTGATATACACCCGCCATATACCACCAATAATATTTAACCACGTACCCTGTTTAGAGGTGGGCTTAACACAGACGGAGTGAATGGTCATTAACGAGTCGTAACAGGTCTGTCTCCCAACAGAGACAGAGTCACAGATGGAGGTTAACTTATTTGTCTCTGTCTCTCCGTCCCTTTGATTTGAATTTTTTTTAAAAAACGAAATGTAGGGTTTGGAAAGATAGGGTTTTCATCTCCCTATACCGTTGGTCTCTTTTCTCTTTATTTCTCATATAGAATGTCATAATCCATCCAATGAGTAAGGGTAATCGCATATCGTTCGACAGGATCATCATTCTTAGGTAATCTTGTTGAACCTCTTACATATATGAGTTGATAACAAAGGTAGTTGGGAAAAAATGTATGAAAGTCAGGGTTTGCTTTAGTTTTTGTTTATTCTAAAAAAAATGTTTTTTTTGTACATGTTGAAGAGAAAGTGATAGAGGAGAATCAACTTTCATCTGATTT
The DNA here is from genome assembly GCA_025762735.1 of Platanus orientalis. Taxonomy (NCBI): domain Eukaryota; kingdom Viridiplantae; phylum Streptophyta; class Magnoliopsida; order Proteales; family Platanaceae; genus Platanus; species Platanus orientalis. The sequence goes on along the minus strand of JAOXJP010019861.1, from coordinate 3,097 downwards.
CTACCACAGGTATCATTTCTTTTTATATCTCACATTAAACGTCATAATCCATCCAATGACTAAGGTTAATTGCATATCTTTCATCAGGATCTCAGGTAATGTTGTTGAAACTCTTACATATATGAGCGATTAATGAAGGTATTCAGGAAAAAAATGTATGAAAGTTAAGGTTTAATACAAATGGGGGAAGTGGTTGAGTAGACAGTTTAGGGTTATCGCAAAGGCAAAAATGATGTAATCCTTTCGTTTGAGTTTTCCATAATGGGATGATTAGTAATGAACTAATTCAGAGTTTCAACATTTTTTGCTTGATTACACATGTAATTTCATTTCATAGAAAATGATTAGTTGACTTCATTTGTAATTGCAGTTAACTAATCAGTCTAATTTTGAATGAGTTCATTGCCAACCATCACCTCATGGCTATAAATGCATTGAGAAACTCCACTGAAAGGATCATGTTACTGTTGGCTACCAAAGAAACTATTAATATTTTCAAAATTTATAGATTATTCAATATTAAAGCCTATTCGATTTGATTCCCTTCAATGCATCTTCTATGTGGACATATAGGTGTTTCAATTTACATGTGTTAAGTTGCGATGATAGAAACACATTCTTTGTTAAAAGGTTTCATTGGTTAACAGTCATTCATATATCGTTATAAGTTATCTGAAATCCTGAACTATCTAAGAATAAATTAATGATTCAAAAATTAAAAGTAAATTTGTTTATGGTTAACATTAAAGTTTTAATGGTTCATATTCCCAAATAAAATTTCGTTTATAGTATAAGGTCCCAATCCTTGAAGCGTGATGATTATCACGTTGAACAAAAGGGACAGAAGCAAAGTCCCCATTTGGAAGGCAATAATAGAGTTTGTAATCCTATATCAACACCTTCAACTTGTGAAGAGGTAACATAACTAAAACTTCATTTGACTAATGTAATGTTATATACATGGAGTAGTTTTGTGTAATTTTTTTCTATTGGTATTTTTATTTTCTATCTAAAGAAGATAATGGGAGGTTTAAATTGTAATGAAGTAATTAGGACATGTTCCTGTTACCCCATCAATGACTAAATGCTCTTACCAGAAATACATGAGGACAATGTGCTCACTTGGAAGGTTTGTTGACTGTATAGAAGGGTTCACTCACAAGCAAAAAGTTGATGTTCACGAGATTGGATCTAGGAGTTTGCTTAAACTGAGATGTGTCAATCTTAGAAGAATCATATGTGTGAATCTACTCAAAAGGGTTGATCATATGGGATATCAGATTAATTTTGATTAAAAGAAGAATTTTCGGATCACCGCTAGTAACATAGAGATTATTTTGGGAGTGGCTAATAAGGGGAAGCCGGTGGTGACCAAGGGTAACACGGAGGATCTAACTGAATTAAAGAGCATATATGGGCAAGATGCAAAATGGGAAATCCCGATAGTGTTGTTGGAGTTGTAAATTGCATCATCTAAAGGAGGAGCACATTTTAAACGTGATTTCTTACTATTCGCATTGATAGTTCTTCTTTGCCCAAACACATCCCTTAACGTGAGTCCATAAGTTCTATTTTCTGTTGTTGATGTCGAAAGCATAAAATAATATAATTGGGCAAAATACATATTAAGGAATTTACGAAAGGGTATTGTACTTATAATGGAGGGAACAGAAGGGCATACATGACTGGATATCTGTTACACTTACAAGTGAATTTTATTTATAGTTGATGCATTTCAATTCTTATCTCTAGTTTAAGTTCTATATTTTCTCTATCTTAATTTTTTTAGATAAGTCTCTATCTTAATTGTGAATTTTCCAGTTATATTGCTATGGTCCTTCGACTTGGATAGTGTCCTATTAGGAGATTCCCAATTCACGGTCGAATGCTATTGATGGAAGCAAGTCTAGACTGATAATCTGCACTGATGCAAATCACCAAATAAAATTTTCAAGACATTGTTTGAGGTGAGTATAACTACAAAATTCTTTTCTATACTGAAGACAACGAGCCACCAATGGACATTGTCTGTTTGAAGTGCGTATAACTACAAAATTTTCTATATCATTAGTTGTAATGTAAAGGTGCAAATAAGTAAATAAGTAAGGTGAGTATGTTACTTTTCTACAAGTCCTGATGTCGCATTCTAGATGGCTTGGACTTAATAAGGAAACCCCTATATCAATGCTCTCCACTTGGTTTTTATTTGTGTACGGTTGCTGCAAGTTTTTTCTTGTAAATACTATCAAAATCCTTAGTTGAATATACCAGGAATATGAAATACATTAGTTATGCATGTCGAATCCTAACTGTTACAACCATCGGTATGTCGTATTTTGTAATTGTTCTAGTGGACTCTTTTTCCATCAACATCAATAGCTCACAATAACAATCAATGATCTGAATACATACCAAACAATTAGCACACCCACCATTTTTCCAAGAGACAATTATTATAAACAATGGGATATGAATATCCTATTGTATTAGATACCATAGGGTGTTTTCCGTGGGGCTATTATTTATTTTATATATAATTTTTCAAAGGAACCACATATGCATTGTTGTTTTCCAAATTCCTTTAGACATGATGTTTGATGTTAATATATGCATATCAAATTATACATGTCTAATGGGTCTTAACGCCTTAGAGTGGATCTCCTACCATTTACACACTCCTGAATATCTGAGTTATTTTAGATTTAATGTGATTAGTCAATGGTTGTGTTACTTACAATCATGTGTTCCGTGTCCGCAATATAGATATGATTTAGAGACAGCTATGGTAGAACATAAGTTATTCTCTATGAGGACTTAATTTTTGTTCCGAAGTTGACAAGAACTTAAATTTATTCAAATTTATAATTGAAAGATACATAAATCAGTGAACCCATTGCACAAGAAAAGTTATTTAGTAGTGAAACTAGCAATTACTGTTAATATTTGTGTAAAGTTATATATGTTTACATTCCTAATGGACTGAAGTTGGTCAAAATATGTTTCTTTCACAAACTGTTACTTACATTTACAACATACTTTACTGAACATTAGATGAAATCTAACATATTTCCACAGTAGTACCTTCCTGATATAATTT
>JAOXJP010019851.1:0-17349 GCA_025762735.1 Platanus orientalis | reverse complement strand
GAGATGCCACCAAAATATTAATTTTAATAACTAGATATTATTGTTATCAAAAAAAAAAAGGGGGGGGGGGAAAGAAAAGAATTCAGTGGTCAAAAAAATTCACAAGCCTTTTATAATGGCTTTAATCTAATTCAATGCTTAACACTCCATTTTTTAAGTTGTCCACCTTGAAGAATTCGGCAAATGCATAAGAATTTAGCATTTCTCTTTAATATGGGTCATTCAGCACATCTCACTTCACTAATTCATTTCTTTAATTTCTTGTTGTATTTATTTTTCAAAAGAATAATTATGTTTTCAGTTCAACTTAGTATCTTACTACCCTTTACAGGTTGAGATAATCAGTTACAAAAAGCCCATCCGTGTATGGTTTATTACTGTTGGGATGACCTTGAGTTTTAGCAATTTTTATATTTTTTTTCTGGCCAAGCTCGAATTCACCATACTAGTGAAAAATACAACTAAGTTGTTGATTGCAAGAACCCACCTTGGCTTGATTAATAATCAAGCAACTGGCTCGAACTAACCTGGTGGAGAACTGATTGATTAGATTGCTTTCAAGTTAGATATACAGTACTGGGTGCATGAAATATAGTTTCCTTGTTTATTTGGCCAGAAGGTTTGTGGGAAAAAATAAAAGGTAATCTAGGTGTCGGAGATGGAGAGTGAATTTCAGGCTTATGATTGAAGAGTGGTACCTAATTTAGAACATGTGTTATCTCTTGTAAAGAGTAATTTGATATCTACCTGTTTCGTACAGCCTCTTTGGGGTTGGAGATTGTGTTCGCTCCAGATTTGGTAGGACAACTTAAAAAGTGCCTACTGTAAGAATGACATTAGGGGCTGACACATCAATGCCAAAAAGTGAAAAGCATCCCAAAAAAGTGTATATCACTTTTTTGGTGCTGATGTGTCAGCCCCTAATGTCATTCTTACTTTAGGCACTCTGTCAGTTGTCCTACCAAATCCCTCCCGGATTGGGTTGCATTGACATTATCTCTTGCAAGCTCTTGCAAAGGGAAAAAAATTAGGTGAGAACGAATCTCGTGACAACTGTGAAAACGGCATCAGGGTGTGAACACATCAGCGCTGAAAAGTGACAAGTGACCCCCAAAAAGTGTAAATTACTTTTTGGTACTGATGTGTCTGCCCCTCTGGTGCCATTTGCACAGTTCTCACGAGATTTGTTTGCACATAATCCAAGCCAGACATCTATCTGCCTTAGTAGGGACAAGTCTTACACTTTAAGAGGCCTGAGAGTTGCAAGGAAGAGGAATGCCTGAAGCACCAGATGTCGGTCTCACTGCTCTTCCTGAGCTACATAATGATTCAAATATCATGCTTTAGCTTATGGGTGCTGATTTTTTGTTTTGTTTTTGTTTTTATTTATTATTTTTTGGTATGAAAAGTAATGTGAATTAAGTTTCCGTTTGTTTGCATGTTTGCATGGAAAGTCGAAAATTTTGAGGAAAAGTAAATCGACTTTCTTTACACTTGATTGCATGAAAAATTTGAAGGTTGGAAAATGAGTTTTCTTAACTGTTCTCCAACTTTCCAAAAAATGGAAGTTACATTTTCCATAAAAAAAGGATTGGATTTTTGCATTTCCCTGAAAAAAATTCAACTTCCCCTTAATTTTTCATTGGCAACCAAACATCCTTTTCAGAAGTTGAAGGACATCATATTTCATTTCACTTCCCCAACTTTCCTTGCAGTTAGACCAGACCTCTAAGAAATAGCAGAAACAATTTGTGGACACTGAGAGTCCAACAAAAGAGATTGTTTTAGCTACACAGGGCTAAGCATCAAGCCAAAAAGGAACCAACAGAATGACAACCATGTCTCGTTAATGAGTGTGCCGCCCAGCTAGCTTCTCTATTAAAAGATTTAAACTTCATCAAAAAACTTGCGAAGGGCCTTGCACTTCTCCCAGGACAAAAAGAAGTTTCCTTTTTCATCCGAGTTATAACATTTCTTGCATATCTAAGTCTCCTTTAACAGACTTGGAGACTTAGCTTAACAGCAATGCATTCCGCAACAAGGGCTAAGACATTTGATTTAGGCTCCATTCTACCTATCATTCTGATTGTAAATCACTATACCTACACCCCGCTATCATTTGAAAGAGAAGCAATAGCATCAAGTTTTATTTTAACTAGTCCGATTTAGGGTGGACCCACTTCTCCTTGTCACGATGACTTGAAGAGATCCTCTCTTCTTGTTGCTGGAGGAACAAAACCCAATGAGACAGATATCTAAATTTATGCTCATCAATAGTTTCATCATTGATTTGATCTAGTATGAACCTGTAGGTAATACAAATTTGTTCATACTAGCCTCAATTTTTGACATTTGAGAATAGAAATTTCGGACCATTTTCTGAGCTAGTCAAACGATTGATTAGGGGAGTCTAAGGTTCTTAATGAATGGCTGCCATGCTGTGACTCTAGACCTTATTAAGCGATGGATCCAACCACTTGATAAACATATCTGATAGTGAAAAAAAAGTGATTCACCCTCTTTAGTTATAAATAAAGTTTAGTTCAAAGAGGCAAGTATACAACCAATGGCAAAAATAAATGCATAATTGATAAATTACTAATTGTAAATTACAACATACAAGAAATTTCATGTCCTCATTCGTTAAAAACAAAAAATCATGTTCTTAAGATAAGGCATAAGAAGGAAGAAAAAATAAAACATTTATTTAGAACAGGGGAAATTAGAAGAAAGTGCTGATGAGAGCATAAGCATTACTCAGTCAGATTTCTTCCCTTGGCTTCCAAAATTACCATCTTCAATGGATGCTGTAAAATTACGTCTTTCATCAGAAGTAGCTGTGATGACTGGCATCCACACATTGGCGGTACTACTCAAGAGAGACTGCACCTGTGGGTCTGCAGCCATGGTTGAGGATATCATCTCATCTACATCATCTAACTTTGCTGACAATTTGTCCAACTCCTTGGCTATTTCCAGCTAAAAACAAACAGTGCACACGAACTGTACCATGTAAGGATACTAATTCATGAAAAGGAAAACACTACAAGAGGAAAAAGAAAAGAAGATTTTCCACGGATGAGAAGGCTCAAATGAGTACCTCATCAAGATGCTCCGATGCCTTTGATGGCACTTTGGTAACCTCTAGTCCGAGTGCTTCAATTTTTGCACGTAATTCGACTTCCTCTTGATTGGTCAAGGACTCTACCTACGCAATCATATCTACGTTAGAGAAACAGTTACGGCAGATGAGCCACCAGGTGGGCATCCTGAAGAATAATATCAAACAGTAAACCCCAGCAGATAACAAAGGAAATATAAGTCCATAAGTAGGAACTACAAATAAATCTCAGGCAGCCATCAGTAAGACAATACGGACAACACTGGTCAACCAATTGGCAAGCAATGCATGGTTTTCCCCCATTATTTCCAGAAAATAATCACACTACCAGAGTGATCTGCACTTCAGTAAACAATAGCATCACATAAATGGATCAGTAGTAAGATAAATTTGTTGGACCATCTTTGGCATTCAGTTTTTAGGGATAAGCTAATATGATGGATCTCCATGATGCTACTTGTAAGGGTTATTGACAAGAGAAGTTCCCAATATAAAAACAGATGCCTAACATTCTGATGGAGCTTAGACATGAGTTTGACAATATCAGATTTTCTACCTTGGGATCTTACAGCCAAAACAATATGTCAAAAAACATTGTTATGAGCACCTAGGGACAATTTTCACTGTTAAATAACTTATAATTCTGTGAGTTCTAGAAATAACATTCATTTTATATGACGCCATCAATATTCTGACTATAATAAAGTTTCAAATCAAAAAGACATGTTGCTAGGTATCATTTGTATCCACATCACTCAATTCTCTTCTGGTGTGCTGTAATGTCTCCAGAGGCTTTTTTATCTGGATTATCTTTTGTCTTCAGTTGTTTTATCTACTCACTTTTTCTTCTTTCTTTTACAAGGCCATTTCCTTTTCCTACGTCCCCATTTAAATTTTCACCTATAGATGTTCACATCTGATATTTTTATTAGGAAGTCTGTGAGAAGATTTTGGATTGAATAGCCTTCATGATTGGGATTTTATATGAAGATATTTCTACTCCATCTTTTATGTCTCCAACAAATCATTGATTGAATAACCTTCATGTTTGGTATGTTTGTCTCAAAAGATTCTACTCCATCTTTTTTACATCTTTCTTTTTTCTCTGGGGCATGAAAGGCTTATTCATATTTCTATCCATAAATATTTTTGATATTTAAAACTTGAAAGAGATATCTATAATACTTCAACCAATTTTATGAAGTAGATCTTGCTCAGATCATGCCTAGGTACAGTACAACAAAATATCTCATGGAAAATTTGTACAAAAGCACTTACCGCAGTTGCGTCCCGGTTAATTCCTGCTTCAAAGATCTGGTGTACCGGTGCTGTTTCATGACTGTGCTGAGCCTGATGTTCAGAATGCAATTTTCTTGGACATGACCCAGTGCTTTGATCCAATGCATATATCATCACTTAAACCCTTAAACTGCTAATATTCACTGTAAATCGGCTAGTTTCAGTAACTGACATGAAAATCTTTCTTCAAATCATTTTCTTAACCATATTGGCACACTTCCTTTTGAGATCACTACAGATAGAGTGAATGTAATCATCATGTGCCTCAGTTTGAAGACTTGACCATTTTAAGCCATTGATTAATCAACATGAACTCACTCCATGTTTGAGCTGGCTCTATTGACTATTGACCATTTCATCTTTACAATCTTAGTAAGGCTATAGATCATCTCATTGAATAATTTTTGCTTTTTCCTTACATATAGTTAATACTCAATAATCATAAAGTTTTTTAAAGTATTTCTTAAAGAATATTTATAGGTGACTCAAATGGGCATGTAAGGAAAGTAGTGGAGGACATATGAGAGTTCATGGAGGATAAGGGTTTGGAGAAAGGAATGCAGCTGGAATCTGGAGATGCAGACCTAGAATTTGCAATGGCATGTTGCAATAGTAAACAAGTTCTTCAAGAAGAGATAACTTTTAATGACTTTTAAAAGTGGATCAAATAAAAGCAAGATAGACTTTTTCACACTAGGGATGGTGAGATGGGTGTATATAGATTTGCTAGAATGAGGGATAGGAATTGTAGAGACCTATATCAAGTTGGATGCATTAAAAGTGGGGATCGAAGAGTCTTAGTGAAAGATGAAGAGATTAAAGAAAGGTGGAGGAGTTATTTTCAAAAATTACTAAAGGAGGATCAAGTAGGGAATGTTGGTTTAGGGATTGGTAGTGTTGAGGAGACTATAGATCATAGGCATCTTTGTAGGATTAGAATGTTGGAAGTTAAAGAGGGTTTAAGAAAGATGAAGATAGGAAAGACAGTAGGATAAGATGGTATCCCAATTGAGGTTTAGATATGTATGAGAGAGGATAGCTTAACATGGTTAACTAAGCTATTTAATAAGATCATTAGAACTAAAAGAATGTCGGATGAGCAGAGGAAAAGCATTGCGGTGCCTATTTATAAGAACAATGGGGATATTCAAAATTGCACCAATTATTGTGGGATCAAGCTTATGAGCCATACAATGAAATTATGGGAGAGAGTAATTGAGCATTGAATAAGACGTGAAACTAAAGTGTTTGAAAACCAGTTTGGATTTATGCTTGGGAGATTGATGGGTGAAACTATTTTTGTAATAAGGCATTGCTAATGGTATTTTAGTAATTTTAGAGAGTCAACAAGTCAAAGTGAAGCCCTCTAAGAGTGTTGGTTGAAGTCCTCTAGAAGGACTTGATTGATTTTGACACTTTTTGTTTTTAGAAAGTCAAGTTTTTAGTAGTTTTGACTTTAGAAAAATCTTGTGTAACAAGTAAGCTAGTAGTTTAGGAGTTTATAATTTGGTTTCTTGCTTTTTTCACGACTTTGTGAGCTTATATCTAGGACTACACATTTTTGTATTAATACAACGGAATTAATAAAAATTTTGATTGATTTCTTGTTTTCCACGAGTGCAACTTCTTCTCTTCAAGTTTTTGGTGCCTAACCTTGAACCCATGGATGATGATGTCATCTCTTCTCTATCTTTCTTATTCTTATTTTTTTATTGTTCTTCCTCTTTCACTTTTCTTTTTTGCTTACTGTTTTCTGAAATCAACCAGTAAAATACCCATTCTATCTCCTAGAAATCCACCAAAAGAACATCTTGCTTGCTGTATTTTCAAATCCCTCACCAAACGATCAATCATGATCTCCTACTCTTGCTATTTTCAACCCACGAATCAAAGAGGGCCTTCTTTAAAACCCGTGATACAGTATTCTGGAAATTTCAAGTGTGTTCTACATGAGAAAATCAAGTTTTCCTTGATTTTATTACCGACAGCAATAGCAATGGTGAGGTCTTTTGCTAGTTGATTAAACAGGACTGGGATTACCCCTTGTGATACCTGCTACATTCATCTCTGTCCTTCCCTTAGCTGTTTCAGTCATTAAGTCTCAGGAACTCTCTCTTAGAACCATGCCTTGAAACCACAAAACCACCCATTTTATCACTTGCGGCGGCCTCACACTTCTTCTAATTCTCTGATCTGAAACTGCATAAATAAACCTAAATTGAAACCCCTGCCATACCCAGAATTTCCTCAGCCTATATTAAATCAATCCAGCACTTGTGTACACCGTTTAAATCCTTGTTGTTCCCTGCTGGTCCAGTCTTTGAACACTTTAACAGAACCTTGACCATTCCCATTTAAATTTATGTTGTTTCCCTTTAACACAGGCCTTAAATACCTAAAGTAGCCATGTTTTGCAGCTTGTTAACTCCCTGTTTCAGGCCTATAACATTGCCTCTATAATTCCTTGGGTTGCCTTGTGTTATTCCCTAATTAACACCACAATTCCTCACTGGACACTAGCTGCTTTCCCCTCAAACCAGAACCTATTAAATCCTTGGTGCACACTCAGATTTCACCCTACCTAAACCGCATTTGACAGCCTGAGTACACACCATTATACTTAGGCCTACTTTACCTTAGTCCTTGGATTGTTATTTTTGCTTGTGTGCTGCATCATTAACTCCACCTCATATCATTACTATTTACCCAGATTTTTTAAGCTATAATCCACACCTGAGAGCCCTGTTAATCCCTCTTTCTACCCTATGATTTTTGTCACTGTTAGGTCTAATATACATGGAGTGTTTGCTGGATTCTCTAAGTCCATTGGTAATTGATATAAGTATATTAGTCTGATTTAGTTAACACTTTATGTGGTTCAAGTTTTAGGTGTTGAGTTGCTTTATTACTTAATCTTTCTCTTTGAAATTGAAGTGTACTTGAGTAGATGATAGGAATCTTGTTTATAGTCTTTGATGCAGCATGTACATAGGATAGTGAGTGTGTGCTCAGGAGATAAGAATAAAATTGATAAAGTAATAAAGAAAAATAAACAAGATTTCTACTCGCAAGTTCACATGCTAATTCAGACAATTCTTCAAATTAGGTACATATGCAATAAATGAATTAGGATTTACAAAAATTAATAAACAAGTAAAGACCTAATCAACATGCTTGGATTATCAATAAGATACAAAAATTTAATAATGAGGCTAGTGCAGGTCAAACCAGAAAAGTGCCTAAATTAGGCCAAAAAATCAGAGAAATAGACTAAATACTTCCAATAATCTAAGAGGTTTAGAGATGGGTTTAATAATATATTTAAACAACCAGAATATTATATTGGTGGCTTGTTTAGGTCAGGAGATAATAAACTCAAGTCCAGGCCATATGCCACAACATACCAAAAGTGCATACTGTCAGAAATTTGAAAAGAGAACCAAATAGAAGAAGATGTATCTGAATCTGATGTTGAATGTCTCCTTGGTGATGTTGAAGATGTTCGATATCAATATCTAGGCTCAAAAATCACTTTTTTTAAGATTTTAAAAAAATGAATTTTCTCTCTTCTCCAGCAAGTGCCGCCAACCCTTTTTCAATTTTTTTTTTCTGAAGTGGGGTCCCCTACCTAGGATCATACAAGAGTCCCAAAAGGCCTGGAGAAGACCCTCCTAACAAAGCTTTGACCGTTAGAGAATAGGGGGTGATCTCGAAAAATCACTTATTGGGTGAAGTTCACGCCTAGTTCTGATCCACCAGCCTGGAGATTGATTTTGTGGCTACTTTGCTGAGAAGGATTGATGCATAGAGGATCGTTTGGGAGTTTAGAAGGCTCTGGAAAAATCGAAATACCAAAAGCTGTTGAGATTTATGAACTGGAGATGATCTCATGCAACCACCTTTTTTGTTGTCTTCAAGCCTGGGAAGCTCTTACGGCTATAAAAAAATTTGAAATTTCAAAATTTTTGAATGTTGGCTATTACATGAGGGATCATCCAAGAATCTAGGAGGTCCTAGAAAGATCAAACTACCCAAAACTTTGGTCCGTTGCAACTGGTATTTGATTTCCTAAAATTGCCCAAAACATATAAGTCATGCCTGAGAGTGAAAGAATCTGATTGATCTCTCCTCAGACTGAATTCTTCTCTATGTGGTTGCTTGAAGAAGTGTCCTCCAGCACTTCTGCATCATCCAGAGGTGTTTCTTTGCTCAAAAGTTTGGAGATGAAGTATTAGTGATGATTTTCTTCTCAAATGTGTGGGTCTTCAACAACACAAAAAGCTGTAAACTTAATTTTAAAAAGAAGTGAAGAAATAAGATAAGAAGAAATGAAACCTTTAACCTAAGGGGAGGGAGTGCCAACGTTAAACTAGATAGGGACCTAGACCTATTCAAGGGTTTTGGGTTTCCATCCTGTGAAGAAAAGGAGGAAGAAGAAGACAATAGTTGTGAAACACTTTTCAAATATTCATTGCATAAAACCCTTGGTTGGTCATGGGCTCTATAAATAGAGTCTCATGGCTAGGTTACTTATTACAAAATAGAAACCTCTAAAAAAATAACCCTCTCTCTTAGTTTGCATGACAAAAACATCTATCAATTATAAAAATAACAAAAACATCCCTAAATCATGTATTAGAACTAAAGTACCCTCACTACATGTGACATAAAATAAAAAAGAACATGCATAACAAAAAGAATGGCCTTAATGGAACCATAGCATGGCTATATCCCTCCTGCATTGTCTCTGGTAAGCCTGGATCTCTCTCCTGGACCCAATGTCCTCATCAGTCTTATTGCTTTGTGTAATTGTCAATGATCTCTAATTGCATTTAATCTCAGTTATAAGCTGCATTAGAAGTGCTTCTGGAGCGGTGTGATAAATGAATTCCACTGAAATTGAAGGGAAAATTTTATTAAACCAACCATGCTTTATGGAGCAGAATGTTAGGCAGCCAACAAACAACACGTGCATAGAATGAGTGTAGCCGAGACGAGGATGTTGAGATGGATGAGGGGTAAAACCAGAAACAATAGAATTAGGAATGAATCCATTCGCAGGAGCTTAGGTGTAGCACCAAGAGGTAATAAGATGAGGGAAAGTCGACTGAGATGGTTTGGTCATGTGAAAAGTAGACCAATGACTGCACAAGTGAAGTGTGAGACAATGCAAGTTGAAAGTGCTAAAAGGATAAGAGGAATGCCAAAATTGATTTGGGTTGAAGTAGTAAGGAGAGACATGACATCTTGTGATTTAACGATAGATATGGCCTTACAGTGGAATGGCGAACCAAGATTCGCGTAGCCAACTCCAAGTAGTTGAGATAAGGCTGTTGTTGTTGTTGTTACTTTTTCTTACTAGGAGGAAGAACGTATACATCTAAAGGCAACAAGGTTATCCTAGGAGAGAGACTAACAATACAATATAGTTCAACAGTTTTAGATGTTTTTATTAAGAGTTTGATGAGAATGAAATGAGAGATTAATTTCCCAAGAACTAGATGGTGGGACCAAATAGAAGAAATGTTAATAATATTTAGAGATAAATTGATAAAGAAAGAAAATGATTTTGGAAGAAGAAACTAATGTTATGGATTTTTTAAGAGTAGTGAAAGAGGAACTTGGAAAGTCTATAGGGAAAGGACAAATCATCTAAAGAAATTTGGCGGTGGAATGATGAAGTTCCAATAGCCATTAAAGCTAAGAGATGTTGCTACAAGGCTTGGTAAAAGACTATGAAAGAGAAAAATTCTGAAAGGGACAAAAGTGCCTAATTAAAGCTAAGAAAACAAAAAAGGAGGCTAAATTTGAGGCGTATGATGACCTTTATCATTAGTTAGATAATAGGGATTTTGTTTTGGGGGAGGAGGGGGGGTAATCTAAATGTTGAGACTGATACATACAAACTTAACAGAACGTGGGAGAAGAAATAAAAAAGGGCGGCCCAGTGCACGAGGCTTCCGCTAACGCGGGGTCTGGGGAGGGCAAGATGTACGCAGCCTTACCCCCATTTCTGGAGAGGCTGTTTCCGTGATGTTGCCTATAAACTTGCTTATGCAATATATATATATATATATAGCAGTAGTATAATCGGTATAATCGGCAAACCCTCTTGTGGTTGACATGGCCAAGCAGGTGGTTTTGAGGTCATTTTTTTTTTTCTCGGACTGAGTCTCCCTCCTTTTATTTTATTTTTGTGCACCTTTCTTTCACTGGTGTGTGCATGCTTATAATTTCCCTCTATAATAATACATTTTTTTGTTATCCATCAAAGAAAAAAAGGGGAGGGGGTATACAGTGGAAGCTTTGAATGGTCATTAGAAGCCTCTGCAGCATCTATGTTTCATATATTTGTGGTTTGGAGGCTGTAAGTGCTCAAGACATTCTGTTTTCCAGAGTGTTAAGAGTTTCAGGTTGCAATAGATTGCATAGGCCAGTTAGATGCTTGGCCATGGGAAGCTAGATGGAACCTATATGAAATTGAAACCCAGAAAACTGATTCCATTATCTCTTTCGCTTTTAATTACTGAGAAATGAGTAGAGGAGCATCTAAAATGTGCAGTTATGTAAATGACCAAAATTTTCACCCCAAGAACTTCCCTTGTGAGCTCTTCCATATGGTTGAAGAGGATGCAAGGGTTATAATATGCTTTTTTGTATTTCTCCTTTTTTCTTAACAATATTTTGTTTTTCCTTTCCATGAAAAAGTTTACTTCTCTTGTTAAAGAACATGCAATATAGTTGCTTCCATAATATAGATGCATTTTCCAGTTGCAAGATTAAATTTTCAGTTCTTTTGCAGGTACCCTAATCCTTCAGCATTTACGTATGAGAGGCGCCTTTTTTGTCCTTTTGAATATGCTCTCCAGCCCCCACCTTGGTATAAACCAGAGCATATAGCTGTAAACAAGCCAGAGGTACCTTGTGCAGAATCTGGAGTGAAGCGATATGATGGACCTCAGTGTTTTGTTATTCCTGGAAACCATGGTTGGTGTTAGTTTCCAGCCATGCTTGCTCGATAAAATAGAATTCTTGGTTTGCAAGATTTGTAACAGAGTCAATGGGCAGGTGCTTAGAAAAAGATTTTTTTTAGTATTCTCATAAAAAATATATATTTTTTCTTCATTTGTTTACAAATAAGTAACTCTTCTGTGTCATCTTGTATTCATTAATCCTCAACTCAGCTTGGGCTGTTTCACCGTTCCATTTCATCTAGGATATATATATATATATATTTTTTTTTAAAGTCATTTCTCACTAATTCAACTCATTCCTTTTTGTTTTTTCCCTTGTCCTTTTAAAGCTTTCAACTTGCACCATATCACCCATTGTCACTGGTGCAATCATTGGTTTTTGATAAACCCTGGCTTCCTTTAATTGATAATTAGTTTTCAATGATGTTGTAGAAAAATGTTTATAGTGTTTATGCAGCTGAAATTTTCTTTCTTACAGATTGGTTTGATGGACTTCACACTTTTATGAGGTACATATGTCATAAAAGCTGGTTAGGCGGGTGGTTTCTGCCTCAAAAGAAGAGTTACTTTGCTCTGCAACTGCCTAAAGGATGGTGGGTGTTTGGTCTTGATCAAGCTCTCCATTGTGACATTGATGTGTACCAATTCAAATTCTTCTCGGAATTAGTAGAAAAGAAGGTATTGTTTTTAAATTTTGCTTTGTTACCATTTTGTTCAGTGAGATGTGGCTGCATCATACATAGATTCTAGCTATATTTAATTGCTTGTGGTGTGCATTAGCTGTCGGAGAGATGGTATTTATGTGTATGTGTGGTGTATTTATGTCATAAGGGTACTGTATACCCATTTGATTTATACACCATATGTATTGTGTAGTACATCATATATATAAATACCATACCACTGTATGAGACAAATCATACTAATACAACGTTACCCTAATTCATATACTCTTCTTCTTCTTTCTTCTCTCTTCTTCTTATCTATACTAACTGCAGGTTTCAACTTAGTATTAGCACCTGGTTCAGACTAGAGAGGATCTGAAGCACTGTGACTGAACTAGAGGAATCGCTGTTGATGTCAGCGTCCATACAGCTGACGTCAACCCTAGGTGTCAGACTAGATAACAGTGAAAACTGATGCTGTAGTCTAGTAGATCATGTTTTTTTTTTATTCATGAATTTCATGTGATCTGTTTGTATGTTTGATGAGTTTGAAGATTTTTAAAGGGATTTTCTTCATAAATTCATAGAAAATCCAGAATTTGATTTTTCTTAGTTTTTTTTTCTTCTCCAAATTAAAGTTTTTTCTTATGAATGGCTAGTATTGATTTGGTCGCCCAAACCTAAGGAATCTGTAGGGTTTTTTTGTTTGACAAGAATCCATGAAGCATCAAGGGAGTTTGGGTGATTTTCGTGGGGTCCCTATTGACGTCATGGGTATGCTCATGGGTTGGGCTAAGTTCCTCGACTGCAGAAGTCAAAGGTTGGTCTCATATTGATTGGTATTCACTTCTGATACGCAGGACAATGGTCATTGGTGTCATATGTGTGATTGGGGATCGTATGAAGAGATTGGTGTTAGTTCCAATTGTGGACAGTGAACTGGAAGTGTGTTATTGGAATGTGGGGTCCTTATTTCCTGTGAAAGATGATAAGTGACAGTAAAAACAACAATGTTTGTGTTTTGTGGGTTAGTAGTTACATAAGATATGTGAAAAATAATCCAGAATTTGAGTAATACCCAGAAGAGTCAAATAAAAGTGAAGGTGCTTGCTTTCAAATCGTGGGTGATCCTTTCCAAATTCAAGTTACCACTGTGAAGTTTGATGGCATCAAGTATCTTACATGGTCCAAGTTAGTTCTCATCTATATACAAGGGAAGGATAAGGAAGAGTGTCTTATTGGTGAAGTTGAGATTCCTCTAAAGAGTGATCCCCAGCACCGGAAATGGAACACTGTGAATGCTATGGTTATAGGGTGGCTGCTAAGTTCAATGAAAGCCGAGATGAATATACATTTTCTAGTCTTAGAGACTGCACATCAGATTTGGGATGCCTTGGCCAAGGCACTCGGAGATTGGTCATGTTGCAAAGGTATACAAGTTGCGACAAAGAATTGCCCAGTTTAAGCAAGGTGATCAGCCTTTGGCAATTTATTATTTCTTATTAAGGATGATGTGGGAGGAATTGGAGCATTACACTACTTATTGCCCCTCTTGTGTGAAGGACTCCACAACATATCAAAAACATGTTGAAAAAAATACAGATCTTTGAATTTCTGGCGGGATTAAATCCTGTGAACAGGTTCAAGTCCAAATTCTGAATATAAACATGTTCCCTTGAATGGGGTATATGAATATGTTCATAGAGAGGAAAGAAGAGGGGTGATGAATCTATCGTCTTCAGTTGAAAGATCAACACTTGTGTTTACCCCTACAAGAGGAAGTCGTGGTGCTAATATAGGACATGGTCATGGTGGACAATTCAGTAACTTATCAGACGACAGAGACTGACTCAAATGTGTGGTTAGTTCAGGCACACTAAAGAATAGTGTTGGGACCTCCATGGACACCCCAAGACTTAACCCCACGTTAGTTTCAACGGGGTGAGTCTGGTAATGGCAGAGGAGGTGGTCGGTTGGCAGTAGTAGACCTAACTCTCACTCAATGACTTCGACAGCTACAGAGTTACCTCCTATTGTTCCTATTCCCATACCGTGTAGTTCCTCAAAGGGAGGAGGTTTATCTAATGAAAAGATTGTAGCTTTCAGATGCTTTGTTTCTTAGCTTGAACATCCTTCCACAAATTCTACTTCATCTTTCGCCTACTTAGGTACATTTGCGTCAGCCTTGTCTGCATCAATTACCACTCCACAATGCTCTTAGATCATTAATTTAGGGGCCTCCCATCACATGACTGTTATGTTCTCCCTATTCACATATCATATTTGTCGAAGCAAAGACAAAGTTTGAATAACAAATGGTTCTTTTTCGTCTGATACTGGACAAGGAGATATCCCTGCTACTTTCGATTTGTTTTTATTCTCTATTCTTTATGTTCCAAACTTTACTCTAAATTTGTTTTCTATTAGTAACCTCACCAAGAATCTTAACTGTAGTGTTACATTTTTTCCTTCATACTGTGTGTTTTAGAACATGGCAACTAAGAAAACCATTGGTTTGGGGCACGAGAATGATGGTTTTTATTTCTTGGACTTTAACCCACCAGTAGCTACTTTTGTAATAAAGAGGAAAGTCTCTCCTTCGAGATCAGATGAGTTGTTCATGTCGCATCGTCGACATGGTCATTTATCTTTTTCTGTATTAAGGAATATGGTTCCTTAGTTTTCATTTTTTGAGTCTGATATTTATAGTGAACCTTACCAATCGGCAAAGCATTGTCTGTCTATTTATTCAGATAACAATTATAATAAAAGTTTAGTTCCTTTTTCGCTTGTACACTCTGATGTGCATTGACCTTCACCTACTAGCTCTTTGTTTGGTTTTAAGTATTTTGTGACCTTTGTAGATGATTATTCTCAAGCCATGTGGCTTTATTTGTTGAAAAGTAAAAGTGATGTAGGTACTGTTTTCAAGTCCTATAATATGATTTGTATTCAATTTAAATACCAAACTTCAAGTCTTGACAATGGAGGAGAGTATTTTTCTCGTGACCTATCTTCTTTCTTTGATGAGTCTGTGATTGTCCACTAGACCACATGCCTAGGCAATCCTAAGCAAAATGGGATAGTGGAAAGAAAAAATGGACATCTTCTACCTATTGCTCGTGCAACTATGTTCACAATGAATGTGCTTAGGACCTTTTGGTCTCATAAGCCATTCAAACTACTGTTTACCTTGTGAACATGATGTCTTCTTGTGTCGTTTTTTATAAATCACCTTTTGAAGTGTTATCTTCTAACTCTTCCTTGTTTCCTCTTCCTCTAACCTAAAACATTTGAATGTATTTGTTATGTGCATAAACCCGAATTTGATTGATCCAAGTTAGACCAAAAGGCACTCAAATGTGTCTTTCGGGGCTATGAGATTGATTAGAAAGGGTATAAGTGCTATCACACCCGACTCGTTGCAAATTTGTGTTCATGGATGTCACTTTTTTCGAGTCTATTCCTTTTTTTTCGAATTTGGTAAGACATCTCTTCAGGGGGCGCAATCTATAAGTGAAGAGTTGTCGTCTTTTGTTCCACTTCCAGTTCCCTTATTGGTTCCTGTTTCCTCTTATCATTTTGTTGATAGTAGTGGTGTTGATGAAAAGGGGGAGACAAAGTTACAAGTTTACAAGAGAAGAAAAAAGCAGGGAGTACAAGAACAAAACTTGACTTCTCATGAACCACTCCAAGAGTCAGCTTTGGATCTAATACTTGAAATAGGTAATGATTCGTCTTTTTCTTGTTAACCTTCTGATAGTCTTGTCCTTGATCAGCCTATTGCTCTTTGAAAAGGTGTAAGAACTTGTATTAAACACTCTATGTCCAACTTTGTCACATATAACTGTCCAAAATTACAAAAATACCCTTTTTGGTTATTTTCTTCTATTTTCTCCTCTTTTTTATGTTCTAAATTCTCCTTATTTCCTTTCTATGATTTTATTTTCTGATTCTTAAATTTTGTGGTTATCTGTTTGTTTCTAAAGTCTATTCTTGATTTTTTTGCATCCACATCCTTAGAACCATGTGACAGGGTTCTACAGTTAAAATTTCATGAAATTCCGATAAGATTTGATATGTCAAATCAAAGAATTTCAAAAAAAGTGAAGGTGTTTCAATGGAAGTTTCAAGAGAAGGAAGAAGAAAAAGAATAATTAAAAAATAATGACAGAAATAATGAGGAGAATAGTTCAGAAAAGAAAGAGAAAGTTATGAAAAAATTCAGAGATAAAGAAAAAGAACAGAAATATACCTTGTTGAATGAAAGAAAAGAGCTTGTGGCTACACCTATGGAAGAAAAAGGAAAAAGGGAGCCATGAGTGGCATCAACCCTTGGAGAACATGGCTACAGCCACACCTTAGGAACACTCAAATATTCAAAAACAAATTTATTCTTCACTACTCAATTATGGGGGAGGGGTTGCCTTTAAATAGGCTTACAACTTTAAAAAATTAGAAACTTACTAAAATTAGAAACTTCCTAAAATTCTAAACTTGCTAGCCAAGTCTTCTAAAAACATAATTTTCTAAAAACTTAAAACTCAAAACTTCCTAAAAAATACTATTCCCGTTTTTAGTGACAACCCCTTAGTAATTTGGTCATAACTTTCCCAAATCACCTCAGATTTGCGCAATCTTGGTCTGATTAGAAAGGTAACTGAATAACATATCTAATTACACCAAAATCAAGTTTTGGCCATGCAAAAATTGGGTTCAAAGTGAAAAACGGTATTACAACTAAAACCCCCAAAAAATAAACTAACCATGACACTATTGGCCTTATTACAAAATTAATCCACCCCGAGATAATTCTAATCAACCCCACATAACATGTACATTTAAACCGTGCCATCTTTTGTGGGGGTACATACATAAGTCTTGCTAGATTGTCCACATCACAATACAATAAAGCGAATAAACTTAAAGAAAGTACAAAAAAAATTTAAAAGTTATACTATGTAAGTAACAAAGAATCATGACATATAAATCAATATGCAAACCATTTGTTATTAGTATGGCCAACCATGCCTTAGATTTTACCATACATTTTTTGTAGATAACTTACATCTTAGAGTCAAACTATAGAAGACCTTACAAAACCATTGGATTTGAATTTTTTTTATTAAATTAGAATAAAATAATATAAACAAAAAATTCAATACTAAATCTTTTTTTTCCTACAAAATCATTAATAAATTTCATGGATAATATTTTATTCAATGCTAACCACATAGGATTTGCATTAATTAAAATACAATATTGTGTCTTGAATCGCTTTCTAGTCAAT
>JAOXJP010019841.1:0-17349 GCA_025762735.1 Platanus orientalis | reverse complement strand
TTTAACCACGTCGCTCTTTGACAACAGTTTCCATTTAATGTCATTTAAGCTTGTTTTAGAGGTTTTGTTTTCATTTTACCTAAGTTTATTTTATGTTTAAAGCGAACCACAGTTAGATCATATAAACCGCCGATCAAATCTGGTTAGACCTGAACCATTAACGCCGGTTCTCTTCTCAAAACTATGGTTGTAGCCATCAACATTATTCCTCCTAACTCCTAAGGCCTGAAATCAAGCAATTGCCTCTAATACTAAAGTGGGTCCCAATCCAAGTACAGTAAAGTAACTTCTAGTCTGAAAAGTAAGAAAGACTCGAAAACAATGCTATGGAAGGAGGAATAGAGTCTGACTTCCACTTGCCTGGAGAGGGGAGATATGAGCCATGAAAAACTGATCAGCTGTAACGTAGCTTTGGCCAAGCTTAGCACACACGTTGGACTGGGCAAGGCAAGTCCTGATCTTACCCCAGTTGTCGGAGCTAGTGACGTAGTTGCGAAGCCATGACGAGAAGCCATCAAGGCGATACTCCTTATAACTCCGGCCGGGGACAGAGTAAGCACCTTCGGGTCTGGTGACCACGAAAGAGAATATGAGTAGGAGGAGGAGGATGACGATGAGGATGGCCATACAGACAAGGTATAAGGCTAGAAGACCCTCGCGGTTCCAGTAGGCGCCGACGAAGCCGGCAAGGGACACTAGAAGGATGAGGACACCAAGGATGACTATAGGCCATCGGAAGAGGTGGATACACTCGTTGTCTGGTTTGGAGGCCAGCCAGATTCCTGAGGCTATTATGGGGATAGAACAAAGAAGTGCCACAAAGTTTAAGATGGCTGTGATGTTGTTACTTACTGCCATGGTGGTGCCAGTGATGGTGGTGGTTGTGTCTATGAAATTTAAGTTGAGAGAAAAGAGAAAGATAGAGAATTGGGGATCTGGTGGTGGTCGTCTTGGTGGAGGAAGTAATGATGGACTGATGATGTTGGATGGGAGAGCTTTTGCTTTCTACTTTTGAAAGTTGTATCTTTTTGTTTTTTCTTTTTTAGCTTTATTGTTTTATTAGTGGACCACAATGTGTGGATTAATGGACTGATAGAAAGATCTTTGCCCTTTGATTTAGATCTATTATGAAATGTAACGTTCCTTGTCTGCACAAAAACATATTTCATATGGATGGCACTGGTTCAGATCCTCTCCCTGTCCTTAAAGTACATTCCCTAACCTTAAAGTCCTGCCTATCCCTGACCTTAAAGTCCTGCCTATTGTCCTGCTTGCACTTTTGTCTGTCACATATATCAAAAAAATTATTTATTGATGAATCCAAAAAATCAAATTAAGTTGGATGCTTTTCACTTTTTGGGGGTATGTGTCACACGGCAATGCAAACGGGCCAACAGACCTGAGGCAGGACTTTAATGATAGGGGAGGATCCTGAGTGCCATGGCACACTTTATCCTCCAAGGGTCATAAGTGTATATTCTTGTCAACCCTTGTGTGCTTGTGGGTTCCACCTATCAGCTAATCAAATAAATTTAACCTTTCCACCAATCAGTTAATCAAATAAATTTAACCACCCAGATAATGAGGTCGGTTTTAGACTGCCTAAACTCAATGGAAGTGGAGACTGCTGGGTCAATTTGAAGCTCTTTAGAGTTGTAACCCCAGTCCCTCTACTGCAAGTTTCTTTTATATATATATATATATATATATATCAACTCATAATGAGACGATCTTCAAGCCGAGCCGAGCTACGTCGGCTCATTGACAGCCCTACCTCCATCTATCCTTCCTAATCCAGACAGGTGATTATGCCACCCAAACCCAAAAGGCGTATTCGAATTCTCCTTTATTCAATTGGAGCTGATTATGGGGCCTTAAAACCCTTGACAAAATAAAATTGTTCCTAAAGCTTGTATAGGTATCCTTTCAACAAAAGATAGGAAAAGACGGAAAGATGGAAACCGACTCATACCACGATTAAATTCTAATTCGATTTCAGGATGTGAGAGTTGAGAGAGCACTGTGCCAAGGAAAAGACGAGGAATAGATCATCTTTGGGAGCTTTGCTTTCTTTGTTACGGTGGTTGAAGAAAGATGACACATAAACAAAAAGGGAAGGGTTATTTTAAGAAGATTCGTTTAGGGTTTGGTGATTTTTAGGGTTTGGCGAATTTGGGTCTTTAGGGATGAACGGGCAGAACCTTGTCGGTAGGAGCATCATCCTCAATCAAGTGCAGTCCAAGGGAAGTGGTGGTGGTGGCAGGGGTGGGGGAGTCCACAGCGGTGGTGGTGGTGGTTAGGGCGGCGGCGGCGATGGTGGTGGTTATGGCGGTGGCGGGGGCTACGGTGGGGGCCGCCATGATGGCGGTGGTTACAACCACAGGTGCCCCTTTTGTCTGCTCTTTTGCTTTAAAATCGTAGGGCGAGTGCTTCAAGCAATATCCAGGAGAGCTACAGGTGTGATCCACAGGTGAGGTTTGTCCTTGTATATGCTCTGTTCCAGTTTTGCTAAAGGCTATGGTCTCTATTGGTGTTAGCAGAATTGTTGATTTGTTGTGCTTTCTTTCCGGAAGAGGTGCCCACACTTGTGTCCTTTTGGAGGTATCATTCCTTTTTTGTAACCATGACTTCCTGGTTCTCCCTCACCAGTGCCTTCGTTCCCAAAAATCCATCTATGGAGACCGTTGTTCTGATGACCGACGCTCAGGGAGAGGTGATAGCACTGCTCCCCTTCCCAGTATGCCAGAGAAATGTCTGAATCGCCCGAATAGATCACTATGCAATCTATTTGTTGACTCTTGCCCCATTTGCGTCAAATGTGGATTCTGTTTGGGCTCGAAAGGCTAAGGTTGCTAGGCTGATGTATACCCACTTGAGGCCCACTAGGCAGTCGCAAAATAGGGAGTGGTAGCTGGAGCCCTATCTGAAGACAAATCCCATTCAATGGGACCCAGGTGGGAAAACTACACCGCCTTTTTTTCCCTTGTTTTTTATGCATATTTTCCGTGTTTTTATGAATAGTATGTGTGCGGTGAGGATTGGTTTAACCTCTCCTTTCGAGTCTATGGAATCGGGATTCAGTGGAAGCGAACCAGAGAGAACGAATCATTTTTTGAATGCCCAGGCGGAGCCAGGTATTTGTTGATCAAACGCTGCAAACAACATGGCAGTTAGATTTAGCTTCTTAAAAGCTCATGTGTTGGAGCTTATGAAGGTAGTTCTTGAAGGTGAATGTAGGGAGTCGGTTTTCTTCCTTTGCAATTATCTCAGATTATCCTGACCGAGAGTATAACTGTCCACAACTTTCAAAATGATAGATGAACAATAATAGCCAAGTCGACCACAAGTAAGACAAAAAAGGTAGTTACGGGATGCAGAGTGATGCAAAGTGACAATCAATCCAACGCCGACACGTGTACCACTCCACGTTTTTCTAACTTAAAGAACATTCGTGGCCAATCACGGAAAGGAACTCCTATATTAAGAACAAAACTCCCGGAGAGAGAGGGGACGATCACTTTTAAATAAGGATATACTAGAATTCTCTAATCTTCGATCTCTGACTTGAGTGTCGGAGAGGTGTTGGCCAGCGCCACACCAACGCCGTTTGTCGTCTTACTGCAGGTGAGATCTGTCCACGTGATTCCAAATCGAGGGCCATCAGAAGACCATCTGAGTGAATCGAATCTTGGCATCATCAGTTGGCGCCGTCTGTGGGAATCTAAAAGAGGTTTCTGGCAAGACAAAGGTCTCATGGTAGAAACTCAATTCGGAACGATGGAAGCTCGCCAGAATGCATCATCTATGAATGATCAGGGGAGGAGAGAGGTTGAGGCAACCCGAATTGTAAGCTTAGAACAACAGATACATAACCTCAACCATAGCATGGAACGAATGGCACAGCAGAATCAGGAGCTAAGCCATAAACTTATGGAGCGAATGGAACACCAGCATTTCGATGACGAAGAGATTCAAGAAGCTACGCGTCTTGGACCAAATATTAAACAGAGATTCAGGAGAGAGAAACAAGGGGATAGTCATGGTTCGGGGGCTTCTACGTCTCGACAGACTAGCTGCGTAGGCAGAAGAACCGTCATCGAACAGGAGAAGCATATTCAAAAGATGTAAGATCAGCTGAACATAATAATGGAAGCTCTTCGAGGCAAAACCCCTTCCACAGTAAAGGCACTGGTGCAAAGGATCGATCATCCCTTCTCTATGATGATCATGTCCTATCCTTTCCCCCAAGAAGTTTGGGATCCCCCAAATGGAGCCATTTGACAGAAGCCGAGATCCGTTTGACCACCTCGAAACATACAAGACTTTGATGCTGTTGCACGACTATTCGGATGAGGTCATGTGCAGGGCTTTTCCGGTCACCTTGAAGGTTTCAGCGAGGAAATGGTTCAACAGTCTTCAACCTAAGAGCATCAACTCTTTCTTCAAACTGAGCCAGTTGTTTGTCAGTCACTTCATAATGGGAAGATGTCATCGCAGGTCTGCTACCTACCTACTTAATGTTAAACAAGCGAAAGGAGAATCGCTAAGAGACTACGTCTCCCATTTCAACCAGGAAGCAATGCAGGTAGAGGACGCTGATGAAAAAGTGGTGCTCATCGCCTTCATAGGTGAACTGCTACCCATAAAATTCGTGTTCTCTCTTTCCAAATCTTCACCGAGCAACATGACTAAGCTAATGCTTCAGGCCCAAAAACATATGAACGCAGAGGATGCAATGGTGGCAAGAAGAGACTAGAAAAACGAGCTTCGAGAACAGTTGAAAAGAAAAAGAGATGAACGACCAAAAGCTGTCAAAGGAGAAGCAAGGACAAGGGACAGTGATAATAGGATGGTTAGACCAAGAGAAGTGCCCATGCCACCCCGGCGAGTGTAGGTTTACACTCCACTCAACTCACCCCTCGAACAAGTGTTTATGTATGTACGTGATGATTCATCCTTAAAGTGGCTCGAGAAGCTTTAAACTCCTCTAGAAAAAAGATCTCAAAATAAGTATTGTTGATTCCATCGCGACCATGGCCATAACATGGAAGATTGCATCAACCTGAAGGATCAAATAGAAGCATTCATTCGATAAGGCAAGTTGAGGCGCTTTATAGCGGGTCACCATCGAACCTCACAAGGGGTGGCAGAGGAACCGTCGAGCCGAAAGAATCTTGAAATCGAGCCGCTACGAGAGATAAAAGTCATCGTTGGAGGATCTACAGGAGATGGCAAGTCGACATCAGTGCGAAAGGCACACGCACAGGCGATGAGAGCTTCGCGAAACGAGGTCTACTCGACTGACAAACCCCAAAAATGGCCTCGAACTTGTCAAAAAGATATCACATTCATAGAAGAAGATTCCCAAGGAGTTCAACACCCTCATGATGACACCTTAGTGGTCACATTGATCACAGCTAACTACCGAACCAGAAGGATACTCATAGACAATGGCAGTTCGGCGGACATCTTATACTTGTTTGCTTTCGAGCAGATGGGGATTAGGAAAGATAAACTCCTATCGACTGCATCACCCCTAGTAGGGTTCACCGGAGACAAGTTATATTCTGCCAATGTCATCACATTGTCAGTGATAGCCAGGGTCAGTTCTCACCAAGTAACCAAAGCAATCGACTTCTTGGTTGTCGATTGTGCCTCAGCATATAATGACATCATCGACAGGCCAACACTCAACAAGATGAAAGCTATTACTTTCACCTATCACTTGCTAATGCGTTTCCCGACCAAGGAGGGTGTCGGAGAAGTTAGAGGCGATCAGACAGTAGCCTGAGAGTATTATGTGGCAGCTTTGAAGAGGAAAGAGTCGAAGGAAGCTCTCATCATCGATGACATGGAAGATAGAGATGACGTTCAATTAACGCAGATTGGACCCGTAGAGGACTTGGAGGAGCTCAACATCGACCTTAACTGCCCTGAATGGGTCATACATGTCGGGAGGATGCTTTCAGAAGAATTCAAACTCCGTTTGCAAAGACTCTTGATCGCCTACAGGGATGCCTTCGCCTGGACCCATGCAGACATGTCAGGGATTAACCCAAGAGTGATCACACATAGGCTGAGTGTCGACCCTTCAACAAGACTGATCAGACATAAAAAGAGGACCTTCTCTGCTGACAGGAATCAAGCTATTGCTGAGGAAGTGAACAAACTATTAAAAGCAAAGTTCATATGGGAGATCACCTATCCCGACTGGATCGCCAATGTGGTGTTGGTTAAGAAGAGCAACAGCAAGCTAAACGATCGTTTCAAGATCTCAAAGGACACTTGGCATGATTACCGACCTTTGGTTAAACGACACAAGGAGAAGACCTATATTTATATCTAGCAGTGTCTGAGGTAGTCGTAAGCTCAGTTCTAGTCAAGGATGAGCATAGTCAGGTTCCAGTGTACTACGCCAGTAGAGCCCTCCATGGTGCAGAGTTGAGATATCCGTCTCTGAAGAAACTGGCATTCGCACTTATAACAACCGCACGGAGGCTCAAGCCTTACTTCCAAGCTCATCCAATTATAGTACTGACAAACCAACCTCTGAGAGCAGTGCTGGAGAAACTGGAAGTGTCTGGCAAGATGGTGAAGTGGACAGTAGAACTAGGTGAGTTCGATGTCAGCTACCGGTCCAGAACATCTATAAAGGGGAAAGTCTTGGCAGATTTCCTAGCAGAGCTAGCTCCTGTCGAGATAGACGAGAGAAGCCTCTCTGAATCAGAATGGACCCACCACATGAACGGGTCATCAACAACTTCGTCTAGTGGTGCGGGGCTTTTACTGACTATGCCCGAGGGGTTAGAAATTGAGTATGTAATCCGTTTAGGGTTCAATACAACGAACAATGAAGCAAAATACGAAGCTCTGATCACAGGGTTGAGTTTGGCAAAAGAAGCAGGGGTTGTGCGCATTGCCACTTACACAAACTCCAAGCTTGTCGAAGGATAAGTGACTAGAGAGTACAAGGCCAAGGAGGGCCAAATGAAAAAATACATGACCAGGGTCACCAAGCTTATATCCCATTTTGAGGCTGTTAGGGACCAACACATCCCAAGAAGTTAAAACGAGCATGCAAACCGATTAGCACGACTAGCCTCTGATGATAAGTATATTGTGAGGAACCGGCTACTTGTAGGCCACCTTAACCGACCCAGCATGGAGAATGAGCTGGGCATCCTTGTTTGCACGAATGAACCTGAAGATGACTAGAGAACCCCCATCACGCAGTTTCTTAAAACAAGTTTGTCGTCAAACTGGGGTGAAACCAGAAAAGTCAAACTTTAAGCCAGCCGATATACTTTGATTAGTGACATTCTCTACAAACGGAGTTTCACCATGCCATACCTAAGATGTTTGTCATCAGTTGAAGTCGATTACGTCATGTGTGAGGTCCATGAAAGAATATGTGATAACCATTCAGGCAGTCGGTCACTCGTCCATAAGTTGGTCAGAGCATGGTACTACTGGCCAACAATGCAGGCCGACTCAGCGAGCCTTGTCCTAAGGTGCAATAATTGCCAAAGGTTCACTAACATTTCCAGACAGCCTACAGAAGAACTCGGGCCCATCACGAGACCATGGCCCTTTGCTCAATGAGGAATAGACATTATGGGACCCCTTCCCCTGGCGAAAAGACAAAGGAAATTCCTTGTAGTGGTTGTCGACTACTTTACAAAATGGGTTGAAGCCGAAGCGCTGGCGACGATAATTGAGCACAACATACTCGACTTCGTCTGGAAGTCCATAATATGTTGATTCCGAATACCACAGGTTATCATTATTGATAATGAGAAGCAGTTCGACAATAGGCATTTCTGTGAGTTTTGCTCTCAGTTGGGAATAAAAAACCACTGAGAAGTCCCATTAGGGGAAACCCCTTACGCCTTGGCTTTCAGCTATGAAGCAGTAACACCCGTGGAAATCGGGATAGCGAGTCTGAGGATCCAGGAACCGCAGACCGAACGGACAAAGAAAGAGCTATGTTTGAATCTAGACTTGTTGAAAGAAAAGAGAGATGAAGCCTCCCTCCGGATGGTAGCGTATCAATAGAGAATGGTGAAATATCACAATGCCCAAGTATGCCCAAGGGATTTCCAGAATGGGAACCTTGTTCTTCGGAAGGTGAGCATAGCAACACAAGTCCCTAGAGATGGTAAGTTGGAACCTAATTGGGAAGGGGCCTACCGAGTAACCCAGATTGCACAGAAAGGTACTTACTACTTGGAATCCATGGAAGGAAAACCCCTACCTTGACCACAGAACATTGAACACCGAAAAAGGTATTACCAATAGTCATGTAATTTTTTACTCATAATAATAAAATTTGTCTACTATCTTGTGTGGCGCAGCAGTTTACAACCAAAGTCCCGAGTGGAGTCGAAAAATGGACTAAGTCCGAAAAAATGACCATCGGTCTACTACAACGATCTACAACCAAAGTCCTGAATGAAGTCGAAAAAATGGACTAAGTCTAGTAAAACGACCATCGATCTACTACAACGGTCTACAACTAAAGTCCCGAGTGGAGTTGGAAAAATAGACTAAGTTCAATAAAATGACCATTAGTCTACTACAATGGTCTACAACTAAAGTCTCGAGAGGAATCCTAAAATGGACCGAGTAGTGCGAAACGACTCTCGGCCTACTTCGTCCTACGATTAACAACTGTCAGTCTTTCACTATGATCTACAATTAACATCCAGAGCATCTTACAAAGGTATTCTACTAAAACAAACCACTTAATGAAATTTGCAATCTACCTAATGACACAATACCATAACCGGATAAAAGATAATTGTATTCAAAAATTGTCAAAGTACAAAAAAAAAGAAGGGCTCTCGATCCACATAAAAAGAAGAAAAAAGGAAAGTCAACTTCAAGAGGTTGCATCATCCCTCTCCTGCTCCTCATTGACTTCATTGATTGGCTCAGGCACGACTGAATTCTACTCAGCATCGGCTTTAAACATGGACAAGTCAAGGCCGGGATAAGCCCTCAGAGCCCACCAGCAAAGGGTTTCGAAACCACTGATGAAAAACTTTGTGGTCTCGTCATTGAAGGCTTCAGATTGCATGTAGGCCGCAACTGCTTCCCAGGCAGTCTACTCCTCTACCTCCTAGCGGCTCTTCATCTTGTCCAGAGATGCCTATAGGACCGCTGCACCGGCCTTTTCCCCTCAAGCTGGTCCCGAACCCCCTCCAACGCAACCTCACTGCCCTTGAGCCTCTTTAATCTCGGTCAGTTTGTGCCTCAATGCCAACCGCTCAGAATCGACCTCTGTCAGCTTTTTTCTGAGCTCTCTGATGTAAGCATCGGTGGCAAGCTAACGATTCGAGAGAACTGTCACTTTCGTCAACACTTGCAACAAAGATGCTCTTAGTAACAGACTACAGAATAAAATAACTGAATTCACAAAGGAAATGGGAAAACATTTTACCTTCTCGAGGTCAAAGAAGGTTCTCCTCGCCAGGGCGTTCATATTGTTGCCCTGAAAGCTCCCCATGTCCTGGTCAGAGATAACTGACCAAAGGTGAGTTACTACCTCTTCTTCATCGGCCAATAGAGATGGGGAAGGCTTCTTCTTCTCCTTGGAAGACGTCCCTGGGACATAGACAGGAAGGTCGTCGACGCACTCGTCGAACGTCAGAGCAATCTCCAAAGCCGCTTCTAGGTCGACGGTGGAGGGAGAGGGCAAGCCAACTGAGCGAGCGACTATTGGAGGAACTAGGTTGATGTTGTCCCTCTCCATTGAGCAATTGTGGGAGAACTTCAGCTTCTTGCGAGAGCTCCCAGTGGTGGCCTTTGATGACTCTTGCCAGGGAGGATTTGGATGGTACAGTAGACATATCTGTAAAAGAGGAACAAGTAATTAAAACAGATGAAAGTAAATTAAAGGAAGATGGAATAATTGTAAGATAGATGGACGATGACCTGAGGGACCAGTTAGTAAAGGAGACGACCTAAGCGCCTGACCGATCAGCAAAGAGGCTAATCCAAATGTCTGACCGTCCAGCAAAGGGGTTGACCTAGAAGCCTGATCGACCAGTAAGGCTGACGACCTAGACAAAGGAATTTCATGGCCAAAAAGGTACGACGAAAGCGACTCGGGATTTACTAACAGGGAGTATTCCCGAACCAGGTGCACAAAAGCTCGAACCAACCTCATTAATTGAGCTTCAGACAATGGATGCTCAACCAACGCTACAAAAATAAAAGGATCAGACCGACCGAATGAAAAATGAATAAGGTGAACTACAACTATCAAAGGTTATCTTCTCTACTTGGCCCTCCCCATATCTTGGGGACTGTGTAGACTCGATCAACAGGTGGCTCCCACGGGAAAGATTCCAACCCGTTCCCAAACACGAAGAACTTCTTTTTCCAACCTCTGTTTGAAGTTGGGAGGCCCATGATCAACGTTTGCTCAGGGACTCAGGCGATGAAATACCACCACCCCGAATGCATCTCCACCACCTTATAGCAGTAGAGAAACTTAGGGATAGTGATATGATCCTGATTACCGCTGCATGCAGGCCATAACACCATGCAAGAGATTAGAATCCTCCACCCGTTGGGCATGATTTGTCCTAGAGCGAGGCGAAGGTGAGTAAGGAGTTGGCAGACAAACAAAGGAATAGGAAACCGTAGACCGGCCTCCAGAGTCTGTTAAAAAATGGTGACTTCATTCAGAATACAAGAAAAGGCCCACTCATCAAAGGCAGGGACCCTTAGACAGACCGACTCAAGGATTTGGTAGATATTACAAAAATCTTCTAAGTCCTCGACAAAGTAGAAAGAATAATCTCAACAACATAAGGCGTGTCGGCAAAACGACCCCACCTAACAGGCACCGAGGGTTGGGTCGAGTCAGGCAAGTCCTCTTTGACCAAATTCTCGTTAAGGGCCATGATGGAGTCGGAGAAATCGGTTGAGTTATTCATCCAACCGAGAGCATACACTATATCGACCGAAGGGCCTATTTCTTCTAAGATTTGGTTGAAAACACTATTCAAAAAAGAAGATTTGAATCCTAAAATGCTCATGTCAGGAAGACACTACTGGGTACGAAGGAAGTAGCAAAGGCGAACAAAGTGAAAACCTAAAGGAGCCCCGGTAGGATCCAGGGTGGAGTCTTAGAAGCGAGGAAGGATAGGTGAACAGAAACGCTACTAAGGCAAAAACAATGAAGAAGCACAGAGAGACGACTTCAATAAGGAGCAACAGTACTAGAACCAGACGAAGAAGAAAGGGAAACCAGAGAAAGGGAATGGTGAAACGGAAAATACATTTCAATGACTTTTCCTACTAATAACTCCCTGAACACGACACAAACATGAACAAAGCAATTTATCTAGACACGGCACCAGAAAGAAATTGCAGCGAAGCAGAAGACTAAAAAAGAGGGAAGGGCGTCCATTTATAAGATCTTCAAGCAACCCACGACCATCGAATCACCCTAATCATCCTTGGCCATTGGATAAAGGCACAATTTGAGGAAAAATGGCTACCAACTCAAACGTCTTGTCGCTATTAATAGCGTGGAGCTTAAGAGGGCGAAGTTGAGAAGTTGACACGTCAATCGACTCAGGCGGCTTTTCATATTCACTATATCCGCTCAAACTAACAGACAAAGGGAATGGGGGGAAGTGATGATGAAGGAATTGGACCCGGGCTGACTGAGCCAATTGACAAGGCGAACCTCCCCAATCCAACCAATTCGCCAAGCAACCCACCAGTAGCTCAAATCCTCAGTCATGTATGCCTAGTGGCGTATCAGTGAAACAACCTCCCAACCGACCCTCATTCTAAGCAACTCATCAGTGATGTAGCCTTATGACCGATCGACTGATAAGATAATATAATACTGTTGATGCTCGACTGACGGTATGACCATTCACAACTCTCAAAATGATAGATGAATGATAATAGTCGAGTCGACCACAAGTAAGACAAAAAAGGTAGTTACAGGATGCAAAGTGATACAAATTAATGCAGAGTGACAATTAATCCAATGCCGACACGTGTACCACTCCTCCATGTTTTTCTAACTTAAAGAACATTCTGGCCAATCACGAAAAAGAACTCCTATATTAAGAAGAGAACCCCCAAAGAGGAGGAACGATCACTTTCAAGTAAGGATATATTAGAATTCCCTAATCTCCAATCTCTGACTTGAGCGTCAGAGAAGTGTAGGCCGGCGCCACACCGATGCCGTTTGTTGTCTTACTACAGGTGAAATCTGTCCATGTGATTCCAAATCGAGGGCCATCAAAAGACCATCCGAGAGAACCAAATCTTAGCATCATCAAACATAATAGTCAAGTAATTGATTCATGTATACTTTGTCACAAGAATGCAGTGAAGAGAAAGGTGTTTTTCAGGTCAAGTTGTCAAACCAACGAATTATGAGAGCACGAATAAGCAAGGTTTACCATGGGATTGAATGTCTTGCCTAAATTAATCCCAAAGCATTGAGTGAACCCCTCTCCAAACAGAAGGGCTTTATATTGGTTGAGGAACCTTTGCTTGAGCTTCAACACCCAGGTGCAATCGACGATGTTGCTTGGTTGGCCCCATGTATTGCTTAAGTATGTGCAACCATTGCTATAACTTTTCGCCAGTTTGGATGGGCAGCTGCAATCTTGTAAGAGGTTGGTTTGATAAAGTGATGCTTAGACTGTTAGAGAACAAAAACATACAAAATTGGGATAGGCAGAGAGAAAGGCGTCATGCTTCCTCAAACCGTCTTGTGTGCAAGTTACCATGTGATGACAGCGCTGAGACAATTTAGATGAAGCTTTGTGGGTATTGAATTGCAATGTCAATAAGAACGAACAGGCAATTGATGGAGCAGTGCGTACATCTGAAGGGAGCCATGTAGTCGATGATGGAGACGCTTTAGTGAATGAAAAGGAGATCCTGGAAGACTGCAATGACATAGAATCACATCACTAGAGGCCTCAGCATATTGAGATATAATGGCTGAATTAGGAACAATTGCTGGAGTGCTGAAAAAGACTGTAGATGCTAGCAGCTGTCTGGTACAAAGAGGTCACCCGATAAAGATTCTTCTGGGTGGAGCCACAGCAAAACAGCAGACATTCAGGAGCGGGGCAAGAATCACCTGTAAAACTGAACTTGGACTAATGTCAAAGATTACATGAAGAGAGAATGTGCACCATGATTTTGCAGGAACCAAGTGACCTAAGTGGTCCTCATGTCGCATTACACAGCTTTTGGCAGTGACTACATCAGAGAAGGCAACATTAAACTACAGCAGTTGCAACATTAAACTACATCACAGAACCAAGTAAGGCTGCATGTGCTGAATATGGTAAAATGAAGGGGGTAAAAAACTATCAGTGGGTTGCCCCTGATGCCATTTAACGGGTTACCAGCAGCTTTATTGGAATGCCTAACATGCTATTTTGCACTATTGTGTCCCTGCAGAACGTCACTAGTTCCTGACCATATTACCTCGATACTCAAATGGGTGCCATATCGCATACTTCCATTTTCAGTGCACAAATTTCATTGAATACAAAAAGATGTCATGTCCTTGCCATATTTCAGTAACATAGGTTCCAGAAATGCAGAACCAACACCAGCTGCCCGGAATCTTCAAATGGGTTAGAAAGCAGTTGACACAGAATCTCATGAAGACCTAGTTCAGTGCAGACAAACATAAACTATGGTGTTTGAAGTCATGTCCCACACAAGGAATATAAAGCAGGCTAAGCAGCATATATTTCAGCATTATTGCTAACTAATGTTAGTCATGTCAAATGCAAAACAAAAACATAAGACCAAGTTTTGGTTCCACACTCTAGGAAAATCAGCAGTAGCTAGAAGCATAAGGTGGCTAGTAGCATCATCTTAAAGAGATCACTCTTAATAAAGAGTAAATCACTCGCAGTTAGGAGGAATACTTTGGATTAATGCTTTGTTATAAAAGATTGTTTATGCATGTATCATATAACAATGACATTGTTTTGTGACATCATTAGTTTCATTCATGCATTTACTATCTGAATACCAATGTTTTTATGGAAAACAAAGGATCTCAAAGCCAGCCACTTTATAGGAGAAACTATTGAATACTGTTGTGTTTACACATAAAAGTAAAATCTTTTCAGACATTGCGTATAGGTGTTTGGATGCTTATATGCAACTAATACAGTATTTTTCTTTTTTCTTTTTTTGATAAGTAATAAGTGGATTTTACTAAAATGCCAAAAGGCAAAGAATATAGAAAATTTTGTCCACGAGTGGGAGCCGCTATACATATAATATAAAAAAAGTTAATATTTAAACACAATGTAAGTCCAATATATGCAAAGGAAGAGAAAGATTGCTGAACTCCTTGAGAGCTGAAACGAGTAAAGGAGTTGTCCTCGGCCATCCTGACCATCTAAGAGGCTACTGGTGCTATGGCACCAGGCTGAAGATATTTTTTGTAACTTCAAGTGTTTGCTTCCCAAGGTATTTCCCTTCTTACCTCTTGGTTTTGAGATGATCCTCATTCCTCTCCAGTTTCTGCCTCAACAGTCATCCCTCCCTCCACAGAGGATCCATATTCCCATTGACACCATCTATATCTCCAGATATACCAAAATGATTGCTACATGTTCCTGGTACTGGCACTTCATCAGGATGGAAAGGTTCTGGACACACTGGTTAATTATTATTTCTAGCACAGTTCTGACATCCATACGGTATCTAATGCACAGTATTGGTACAGAAATGATACACTTACACATGTAGTTGTACGAAAGTATTATATCAGCACAATTATTCCTATTCACAGTTGCACATTATCAAGTCAGATGAGAGGAGCAGATACGACACACAATTAATGGCATGAAGTTACAAAATTTCACCATTAAGCCATATAGTTATATTGTATCACTATCCATATCTAGTACATGTAATACATTGATGTATTGTTACACATGAAGAACAAAGTATTGTCAAAATAAATAAATAGTGTTAGGGTGTATCAGGTCAAGCACAGAAATTATAGCCTTTGCTCAATCTTAATTATTAGTTATCGAAAGGGAAAAAGAAAAGAAAATTACTTCATGCAAATTATTTGCAGAAACATTCCATACCAATCCCCAACACTTGTAATCACAGAAACCTCTTTTGTTACTTAAAACACAGTTCTAGGTAATCATACATGACCAAGAGCTCAACATCGTTTCCATGCTTTCTTACAACAACAAACAGCCTTTATCATAACTATTTGGGGTCGGCTACACGAATCCTGTTCCGCCATTCCGCTCTATTTAGGGCCATATCTGCTGTTAAATTACAAGCTGCCATGTCCCTCCTTACTACTTCAACCCATGTCAATTTTGGCCTTCCTTTAGTCCTTCTAGCACCTTCAACTTGCATTGTCTCACTCCTCCTCACTTGTGCAGTCATTGGTCTTCGTTGCACATGCCTAAACCATCTCAATCGACTTTCCCTCATTTTATCACTTATTGGTGCTACACCTAAGTTCCCACAAATGGATTCATTCCTAATTTTATCCTTTCTAGTCTTGCAATTCATCTATCTCAACATCCTCATTTCAGCCACTCATTTTATGTACGTGTTGTTTGTTGGCTGCCCAACACTCATTTTAAGTAAATCAAAATCATCAACAAAGCTATTTTAAATTAAATTAATGTAACACATTCAAACATTTGATACACTTCACAAGGGCTTAGCAAATTTCTGTCACATGCACAGCCTGTTCCCTTTACCCCAATTGAAACCTACTCCATCTTTGTGTAATGGTTGAAGCAGTCCCTCATTCCCAGGTTACCTACTGCATAAAACTACAAATGGTCTTCAACAATTGATATCCAAGTATTCACCAATTAAAACACTTCTTCAAAGTGCTGAAGATCTGTCAAATTC
Organism: Platanus orientalis; assembly: GCA_025762735.1. NCBI lineage: Eukaryota > Viridiplantae > Streptophyta > Magnoliopsida > Proteales > Platanaceae > Platanus > Platanus orientalis. The sequence goes on along the minus strand of JAOXJP010019841.1, from coordinate 1,437 downwards.
AGGCTTAAGCAAAGAGAATCATACTATAGATCATAGTTGCAGGGAAGCTTGGTACAAGGTGGGAAACTCATTTGGGAAGCTAGTTCCAAACTGCTTCCCCAAGTGGTAAGAAGCATGCTTCCTACATTTGGAAAGCGCAATGAAGCGATTAGGGAAGCAAGTGGAAGCTTTTTAGGGAAACAAGTGGAAGCCTTCAGAGTAGTGAGTAGAAACATCTAGAGAATCTATTAGAATCGATTAAGAAGCAATCCAAAAAATAAGATTGTATGTTATTTAACGTAAATGCTATGTTGTTGGTATTGAATAAAATATTATCTATGAGATTTACTAATGATTTTGTAGAAAAAAAATATTTAGTATTGATTTTATTGTTTATATTATTTTATTCAAATCCAATAAAAAAAGATTCAAATCCAATGGTTTTTATACAAGGTATTTTATAGTATGACATTAAGGTGTTAGTTATCTACATTTTTTTTTTATTTTTTATGTTTAGTAATATCTAATGTATGACTAGCTATACTAATAACAAGTGGTTTGCGCATTGATTTATATGTCATGATTATTCGTTACTTATATAGTATAACTTTTAGGACTTCTAGGTTTTTTAGTACTTTATTATCTTAATACACTTTATTGTATAGTAGTTGAAATTATTGATGATAACTTATTGTTATGTACTTCTTATTACTTATTAGTAATCAATTATTGTAGGGGTACTTATTGGTTGTAGACTTTTTGTTATTTACTTCATACTCGTAATCATTTATTCACCTATTATTTTTATTTCATTTCTTAGTAATTTCATAACATTTTTTCTCTCTAGTGGTTTGAAGTTACTTTCAAATTGAACTTTACTTGCTTCTTGATTGCTTCCTACCCGTTCTCTAAATGCTTCTTAATCGTGTTTTGCTTCTCGCTTCCCAAGAATTTATTGAGCCTTGGTTTCCACTTTCGCATGCTTCTTGCTCTGGTAACTATGGTACAGATAGACTTATTTATTTGAAAGTGATGAGGATCAAATGAGATATATTTTTTCCATCCAAGAGTAGTTCATCATGGTATATTTCACGTCATATTTCTGGTCATAAAAAATTTGGCTCACTTCTTCGATACCCCATCTGTGTTGCTTGCTCCATGTTGGTTACGGACTCATCTACAAGCAAGCCTCACTGTCCATGATAATTTAATATTCATCAAGTAGGCTCCTTCCCACATCTCTGCTTTGGCCACATCCATCATGTCCCAATAAGAGAATGACTTGTTTATTTCTATCAAGCATGTCAGATAATCCAAGACCTTCAATTATAATTCCTTCAAGTTTCAACCATACCAAAATTTTCATTCATTAAACCAAAAAAAAAAAAAAGGGCGGCCCAGTGCACGAGGCTCCCACTAACGCGGGGTCTGGGGAGGGCAAGATGTACGCAGCCTTAC
>JAOXJP010019821.1:0-17351 GCA_025762735.1 Platanus orientalis | reverse complement strand
AATGCATTTATATAATGCACCTACATGCAAGCTTAGAGTCTCACTCTAGTGACTGAGATTACATCACTCCATCATATAACAGCTTTACATGTAGCAACCTTATAAGTGATGTGTCCAACATCACCCATAGCTGTAAACTTTCAGGTCTACAAGAATGGGATAATCAAATCTCTCCACACATTCCAATGTGTTTGACATCCTAATATGTTACCTGAGGACCACCTATCTCATCTCATCAGATCAAATAATTACCTATATAAATAAACAAATTCATGTGATGGTAAAATAACTAGTTATTATTAATTAAATAATTAATTAATCATGCTTATATTTTATGTGAATGGCTTTGTTAGGACACATATTTATAACATCAGTATAGATACAAACAAACTAAAAGCTATCAAACAAAATATTTTATTCAAATTTATTTAGCCTCCTAAGACTGGAATAATACAACAAATAAAAACCCATCTACAAGCCAAAGAAGCCCAATTAAATTTTGTTAATACAAGATAATTATGATTTAAAGATATATCAAAAGAAGCAATATCCTTAACAGGATAAACCAAGTTTAGAATTTTTCGGCATTACTTATCTTATTAAAATAACCATTATTATTGTCAAAATTCCCTTTTCTACCAATTTCTCCTTAATATATTTTGAATACAAATTTAACTCTTTTTCTAGCCTTTTGTGCAAGAATATTGAAGACCAATATAATGAGGATAAAACTATTAAAACAAATCCTCATAACAACATTGTTATATGACATAAAACTATTCTAAAACTGCCAAGCAATGGAGATTTTACTAACTCTCCTTTTCAGATGTTACAAAACGAAGCTTCCTCTTCCTCCTCTCCAAAAGACAGTCAAAACAACAACATTTTCCAAAAATATGCAAATGGAGCCAAATTTGACAAAATTCTTCTCAAACCTTCTCTAGATGATCACAAATTCTATTAAACCAATTGTTTTGACTTGAAACTCAAACAACTTATTCTCCTAGACAATGTTTGGAACTCCACTAGAAATAATTATTCACCTTCCTGGCGAAAGAATTCCCTTGCCGCCTCAACCTATTACTTCAAAAGACAAAACAACAAAAACCGGACTTTCAACTCTAGATTCCAAACACTCCTCTCAACCTTTTCTGAATACATTGCCAACATTGCTCAACTTGATCACCAAATTTGCCAACTCTATATTGATATGAAAGAACTTTCCCAAACTTTTAAAATCAATGACCTTTTTTCCCAAACCAATAGTCCAAGTTCCCTCCAGTTTCAACTCCATCAACAATTTTTATCTCCTATAAAAATGATAGTCTCACCCATCTGGCACATCTATGGGCCTTGACACTGGGCTAAATATGTCCTTTTGACTATTTGTACATCGAACATTGGACTATGAATACTGAACTTCGAACACTTTGAACCATATGGACTTCAAATCCTTTTGAAAACAATGAACTCTGAACACCCCGAATCATCGAACATCGGATCTTTCAAGACTAACATAAATCATTGAGTTTGTGAACTTTGATCTCCGCATTGAATTATTATTCAGATTTAGATCTTTGTATTGGACCTTTGATTTCTGTTTTGATATGCAACTATTAATATTTTTGTATCAGTATAAATGTGAATAATATTTCATTATTTTGTTTAACTTTGTATTAACCTTTGGACATGCTAGAGTTTAGATTTGTGTTTTGCTTTAGATTATCTGTAATATGCTAGATTGCTTACAGGTTGGGACTAACCTAGCCGTTTATTTTTTAGACTGACTATTGTTGCATGTCCTCCATTCGAGAGACTTGCTATGACATCCACAACTTTTCTTTCCTTCTTATCACTGTTATAGGCGTGCTTTGAGACCCCTCTTATGTTAGGTCTACATTTTTAGACTTAAAGATGTTTCCCTTGTATATTATGGGTGAGAGGGCACCCTATTGATATAGATATGGACTACTCTACTATATTGACTGTCATTAGAGACTTTAGTGCTAATACCATTGCGATTCATTAATATTGGACTATTGAGATCTATGTGGTTTTGATTTCTGTTTCTACAATTATTGATCCAAATATATGTGGTGAATGAATTAATGAATACACTTTTATAACTATTGAAATCTGACTATCGATTTAATTGGACTTAATGGATCTTAAGATAAGTACTAAATGAGAACTTGTGGACTATTGGATTTTTGAGTATGTGAATGGGCTATTGGCTATTGGATTTTGGAAGTAATGAATCCGAATATAGGGTTATACGGATCCTATATCTGACTCTGGGTTTGGGGGCATTCCAGTCTCATTCAGAAGTTTTACAAGCCTAGTCACCACATTTTGTCTAAATTAGGTCAAAACACATTTTGTCTATATTTAGCACATGGTGAGCCCCCGAGAATTCCTCCGAAATCCAAATTCTACAAGGTTACGCCCATTTTCTTTGTTTTCTTCTTGTCCTTAAAAGAATGTTTCCCTAAAACGATCAATTGCAAACTCAAACTAGCCTGAAATCCCCATTCTCCACTAAACTACAATCACTTCACTTTGTCCCCATCAAGTAACCCCCCTTTCGAAAGCTCCTGAAGATTGCCCGGGAACCCAATAGTCAGACTGTCAATTTCCATGGCTTCAAGATTCTTTAAAATTTAATACTCTATGACCTTTCAATTTTCCACGTCAAACTTACTAAACTTCAATAACATTTTCAGTCAAGATTTTGTACTTACAAAAAAGGGTTTTGAGCGTAATTTCTTGCTCAGGTATCAATTTACATAATGGTTTGAATCTTTATCTCACAAAACGTGAGGGTTACCTTTTGTCTGAAGACCTCGGAGACCAATTTGGCCATCTAACCCTTCCAGTAATTATTTGGTTGTTTTAAGGTCAATCAAACCCTGATCGTATTTCATTTTCGATTGATCCGTTACAATTGGAATATTCGGGACTTCGAAAACGTACTTTAACTTTGTGTGTTTTCAAGCACGAGACTCCAAAAAGTGAGGTGACAAGGTAAAGAGACTTTTTCCCATGTAATTTCTTTATTTAAGATTAATGCGCTCATTCATTCTGTATTCTAGCTCATTAATGCATACACATTAAGAGCTTTAAACCCTATCCCTTAGATGTGGATCTCCCTTGTGCACCCCATGTACCCCCTCTAAGATCAACTACATGAATTTCAAATATCCATGTGATCCTTTATATAACCTTACATCTTGCACAACCCATCTCACCCCTTGATTGCTCTCCACCAATCAAAAGTATACTGTTTTCAAGCTAAGTTTCATTGCTCACCTTTGCTCTTTTACACCCTTGTGTATCCTCCGTAAGATCAATTTCATGGATTTCAAATATCCCTATAACCACATCCAATCCTACATCTAACACAAACCATTCTAACCCTTGATTGCTCTCAACGAATCAAAGGTAGTATATTTTAAGCTAAGATTCATCTCTCACCCTTGATCCAACTAACCCTCAAACTCTATCCTATCCCTCAATTTTTGTAAACCCTAATTCTAATCCCAACCCTTGATTTCTCACTTAGCCATCCAACTTCTAATCTCAACCCTAGGTTGTTCTCCTCCAATGAAAAGGGTGCCTTGGCCTCCACACCTTGCAATCTTGACCATTGATCCCCCATGACCCTAGATTTGATTCTAGCCCTCCATCCACACCCCTAAACCTCTATAAATAACCCAAAATTTGTGTTAAATGGGGAGAATTCTTTTGAAGAAAAAATCAAAAGAGAGGGAAAGAAAGAAGATGAAGAAAGGAAAGGAAAAACTCATTTCTTAAACCCTAACCCCAACCCTTAAGCAATTAATTAGGATTCCTTTATTTTATTCTTATGCTTCTTATATGTTTACATGATGCTCCATGTGCACTCCATGATTGCCACTTGAAGGGGGTTACACAGTAGAGACAAAACATGTCTTTCCTGATGTTATTTTTTGACCATAGCATACTCTCAAAATTTTTGTGATTTTTATAAGAATCCAAATGGGCCCAAATTTTTATGGTAGACCCCTAGATAGGTAACCTACTCCTAGTAAAAATTCAATGATTTTTAGAGCAAGTTTGGGTCTCAGAATAATCTCCTTAAAGCTGCCCTAAAAACTGGTTTTTCTAATTTTTTTTATTACCAACTAGTACTGTATAAGTTTTTTGTGATTTTTGTACTTTGCATTTTGATCTATTTTTTTACATGATATCTTTAGAATTCTGGTCTATTCTATTTAAAAATTTTAGGATTTTTTTTTACCCTTATAGGCGGTCTAAACTGACAAAAAATTAGGTTATCGGATTTCTATCCAGCAGCTAATGCCTAAATTTTAATGCCAATTAAAATTCAGGTGTGTGAATAATTTTAGGCATATCTAAAATACAGGCATCAGGTCTTGGGGCCCACTCCAATGACCTCTGGACTTCTTTGAAGTCACACACAGACTTAGAAAAGGCTCGGACACCTCTTCATGTGCCAAAGAACATCTATGGGCCCCTATACCCTCTAATGCCTAAATTTTCATTCTAAAATAAATTCAGGCGTTCCGAGTTAAAATTCAGGTGTTAGAAACGTTAAGCTTGAGACCAAACATATTTTTTCATTTTTTTATTTAATTATTGTTGAATGAAGAACTAAGGCTTGAAGTTCAAGTGACATGACTATAGAGAAGCTTTTGATCCCTTTGTGGATCCCAAAAATAGTGGGACCCTTAAAAGAGGGTCAAACCCTAAAAAGCAAGTTGTTGGACTTTTTCCAACAACTGACACTTGAATTTCAATATGAATTAAAATTCAGGTGTACACAAAATTTTTTTTCTGATTTTTTTTACTCTTTATTCTTTTTGCATAAGGGCCCAAAGCCTGAGAGTAATATGGTGTGACCATAGAGATGTCTCCCACCTCTCTGCAAAGTCACAGAATAGTGGGACCCACGAAAGAGGGTCAACCCCTACGAGGCAAGTTGCTAGACTTTTTGTAGCAACTGATGCCTGAATTTTAATCTGAATTAAAATTCAAGTGTTAGGCTTAAAATCAAAAACAATTCTTTTCTAATTTTTTACTCATTATTCTTTTTTGCATAAGATCCCATAGCCTGAGATTAATATGGTGTGACCACAAAGAGGTCCCCTACCTCCCTACAAAGCCACAGATCAATGGGACCCTTAAAAGAGGGTCAAACCCTAAAAGGCAGGTTGCTAGCTTGTTTTTGAAATTGATGCCTGGATTTTAAAAATTCAGGCATCAAGCTTATGTAAAAAATAAGTTAAGTTCTTCTTTTTTTCTTTCTTTGACATATACATTTATGAAAATTAAAGACATGTATGCTCACAATAAGCCATCTTAAAAAAGTGGGTAATTGGGGTGCCTAACACCTTTCCCAATTGCAACAAAACAACTTATCATTTTTCTTTTGAAAACCAGACTAGTACAAGGAGTTAATCCCTAGACCTTCGAGTCTAGACTTCATTTCTTTTAGAGAAGGAAGTCGATGTCCAACTCTATTGGTTAAACCTAAGTTGGTGATAACTCCCAAATTTCACAAAAGTAACCACTAAATCCAAATCAAGAAGGTGTGGAAAAATCTAGCTTTTTTGATGATAGATGAAGTTTTGTACAAATTGTGCAAGAGAATTGATTACACTAATGATAGGATTTAACCAAGCTTGGACAAAGCCTTTTCTTTCTCTAGATTTGCTTGATCTGATAGAGGAGAATCACTTCACCTAAATGCCCGAGTCTCAAAGTTAAATATAGAATCCAAAAACTTTAATCAATTCTTAGATTAATCAAGATGACTTAAAATAAGTTTATTTTTTTTCTGAATTATCAAATGGTCTTAGCGAAATCAATTCAAGAAACATGTCAATGTTGCCTATGAGTTTTTATAATACCCACCCTTCAGGGATTTTTTTTTAAGCATTCACACTTAGAAGCCTTTTTTTTTAAGCTTCTTTTATAGAGAGTTTCTATTTTGATGGAATGATTCAATATGGAACCATTGATTGGGAATACCAATGGGTGTCCATGTTCATTGAATCTTCTTTGCTTGTTATATGTCCTTGTTCGTCGAACCTTAGGCATCCTTTCATTCATCAATAATAGTTTGAATGATCATTTGTTGTAACTGATCAATATGGAATGTCAACTGATTTGGGAATACAAGAGAATTGCCGATTATGATATTCTTGCAACTGTTTACCAAATATACTAGTGACTTACTTTGTCATGATCCATCATATCAACAGTTGTGATTTTATTGTGATCAGTGCTCAGTGCAATGCACCTCACTAAAGTGGTGTGGCGTGGGAACATTTAAGATAATACAAATATGGCAAATGGATTACTTGTGAGCTTTAAATTTCCTTTTGCTAGTCAATGAGAGATTAAATTTTTAAGAAACAAGTTTTAGTCTTTCTACTATAATAGTAAATTCATTAAAGGTTAAAGGGTTCAAAACTCTTTTACTATTATCTCATAAAAGAGAATAAAACTACTAATCTTTAACTTAATTAAATCAAATAAAATTAATTACGATTTTATAAAACAATTAATTTGTCATGGTTTGGTGGGGTAATGCTTTGTGTCCTCCATCTTATAGAGTTTTCATGATCCTCACCACCACATTTACATGATTTTATAATTTTGAGTTCTAACTATGCCTAAGGCTGTCAATGTGCCAAGCTTGAGCTTACAATTGAGCTTGTTTAGCTAAGCAAGCTTGAGCCAAGCAGCACTAGGCTCAGCTCATTAAAAGCTAGGCTTGTTAAGGGTCTCTCTCTCTCTCTCTCTATATATATATATATGTATGTATGTATTTTTCATGCCATGGCATCATTCATTTAATGTATTTTATTAAAAAAATGAATTGATTTGATTTATAGTAACTAAATAATAAAAATAAAATTATATAATTTTCTTTGTTGTAGTGATACATCATGTCAATCATATGTAAAATTGCTTTTATTAGACTTAGACTCTAAAATTACTTTTGTTAGGAAATGATTTTATGTGGCCAATATTGATGCAATTGTGACTTATACACATGATGTGTTTTATTGATCTAAGTACCTATTTTTTTATTTGAACATTTATTGACACTTTTAACTGTGTAAATACCACTTTTTTTTGCTTTTATTGACCAATTTAGTGTGGTCATGCATTGATAACAGAAAATCTGTTAAACTTGCATTTGGTGAGCCGAGCTCAACTCTCAATCTTATGACAAGCTTGAGCCTGATCCTATTAAAGTATTTTAATATTTGAGGATGGCGAATGCCATCTAAACAGGGCATTCTCGCCCACTCACGAGACTTGGGTCAAAGTGGTGTTGACCACTATTGCCACTAAGGATGGCGAGTACTTCTCTCTCTCTTTCTCTCCTCTTGTCTCATGAACTCAACCCAATGCATCTCCCTCTCCTCTTATCTCATGTGCACAAAGCCCCATGTCACTTTCTCTCTCTCTCTCTCTCTCTCTCTCCTTTAGTTGGTCAATGTATGACCTGCAACTTGTTCACATGTGTTGGCAGTTGACATGACAAGAGAAAGAGGAGTTGTCCCCGTAACCTTGGAGATAGAACCAAGCTCTTAGGTGGGTGAGCGAATGAGGCCATTCATAAGCCTCTCTTCCCCCCTTATATTTAATGTGCGTACGAGGCACAAATGGGTGGAGAGAGATAACCAAAGAGGAAAAGGGAGAGAGAAAGAAGAAGAAGAAGAGGAAGAGGTTTCTCAACCTCTGCGTTCTTGATAGAGTTGTTGAATTCTCAAGAATGGGAACACCCCACTGCATACTAGGGCAAGGAAGAAGAAGAGAGGAATGGGAGGTGCTTTACCTCCACATGGGAATATTAGAGTTGCGAACTCTGAAGACAGGTGAATCAAGACATCAAGGAGCAAGGAACTCCATTGTCTTCCTCTTCTTCTTGTTGCACTGGAGACTAGAGACCAAAACCCTGACATGCTTGAACCTACTTGAATTGATAGTCAATATCTTAGGAGACTAATGCCTGGTTCTTGAGCGACACTCTCCACAGTTGGCACTCTCACTTGTGAGAATTCACGTGTGACCGTGGATGAGCTTCCTCTTAAAGATCGATGCTCTTGCTTGCGAGAGATTACCTTGATCTTCTTGAGATGATTACTTGTTCATTTATGTGAACTTGTAATGGTGTTATATTGTTAGATTTTTTGGAGGAATGGATGAATCTTAAACTAATGAGTTTTTTTTTTTTTTTTTTTTTTATAGAAAAACTTGACTTAAATATGGGCTTGAGTAACTTGTGAGGTTTGTTTGTCTCTGCCGGACCATGTAAGTTCGTAGAGAGATAAGGGTTCTACTTGTGCTACATTGTGTCACAGAGTTAGCTTGGCTAAAATCCCTTGCACTTAATGTGAGGCCTTGACTACCTTCAAAAAACGTGTTAATCACACCTTCTAGCTTCAGATGAACTAGTTTAGACACTAAGGTTAAATACAACTTGAAATTTTGTAATTGAACTCAAAAGTGCGTGAATGACGAAGTCAAAAGTGCGCGAATGACTAAGTCAAAAGTGTGTGAATGACTAAGTTAAAAGCGCGCGAATAACTAAGTCTAAGTGCACGAATGACTTAGTTTAAAGTGCGTGAATGGAATTAGTTTGAGCTATTCGCAACTGTGTGTAACTTGGCAAATAAGCCAGTCATTTAAGCATGCGAATGCAAGCTCACGAATGTTTGATTTTGCGAATGACTCCCTGAGATGTCATTGTTGTCCTAATAATAATTAAGGGCTATTTAACTTAATTGTTGTTTTATTTCCTCCTCAAAACTAACAATTTAAAGGTAAGTCCCTCTCTCATGGAAAAATCGAACCTATCAAGTCTAACTCTTAATGAGTATTGCACTATGCCTTTGAGCTTTTTAAATGCTTATGGATCGTGCTGCTAGTAAGACATGTTCTTACTGCTAATATGGAATGTATTACTCCATAGTTAGCTATTGATCGTGAGTCTGAGAGAAAAGAACATGTCAAGCGCATTCGGTTTTTATATGGAAAACCAAGACTGTTTAGGTCCTTTGGGATACCCTAAAAATAGTATGCTCATTAAGGAGCTGGTTATGTGTTTTCACATGGAACTGTGAGAAGCCCATGTTAGGTCGATAAACAATGTGGAAGTGCTACATCTGGACGAGTAGTCCAATGTGACATTACATTGTAGTTGAATCGTGCCATCTCATGCGATGAGATATGTATTGGTCCCATTTAAAAGGCCCAATGTGGACTTGTATGCTCAAACACAACTTGTCACTACTTAAGAGTTATTGAACACCTGGAGTGTGATGTAATACCCTTGTAATGAGGATGAAAGGTCAATTCAACCATTATGGTTGGAGAATGCCATTCTTCATGTCTTGTGCATGTCTTCTCATAGAGAATGAAAAATTATGACACAAGGTCCGAGATAATTTAATTATCATCGGTACCTGCATGATTCATCATTTAAAATGACATGAATGTGTTTACCCCTATAATTGGGATGAATGAAGAGACATGATCGAGGAGGATTCTCTCTTTGTGACTGTCATACTCTAAGTAATCCTTGTAAGACTGATCACCTTCAGGAAGCCTTAGTAGTTATTGACATATAAGAGACCATCATCTCAAGTGCATGATTAAAGCATATTCGGACTCAACACTGTGATTGAATCCAACATGTGAACATTGACCAAATGTATTCATTGACTAGGGTTTTACAATGTCCGAGTAATTCAAGTTGATGCATAACAACTTGGGACATGAAGGATATTCAAATATCTGGGAATACTGAGATCATGAAAATATCAATGAATTGTCAATTGACAATTAGAATTCGGAAGATCTCATAAGCTTCCATGACTTGATTTAAAGATTGGTGAATCTAATCGAGATTGTGTTTTCTAAACTCTATAAATTCTGTATAAACTCAAAATTATGTGCTACCTCTTATACTCCACTCTAGATGGAGCTATAAGGAAGATATACCGCATTTTGATAAATGGTAAATGCGATGATAAGAGTTTAGAACAAATTGCAGATGCGTAATCTTACTCTTTGCATTATGCCAAATAAAGTTCATACTTTATGTGTGTAACTCCATGTGAGATTCTTACATGGAAAGGGAGAAAATTCAATATGAATTAATGCTGGAAGTGCATTTCTCCATAATGTAAAGGAACTGATTTTGAGATATAGATACAATAAGACTTAAAATGTAACAAATCAAAGTCTGTACAACATTACCTTCGTTTAGATCTAAGACCGTGTAAAATAAATTTTATTCGTCAAAAGCTTAAAAATAGTGGGGGTAACTTTGCATGTATCCAAGAACTCGAGAGTGCCTAAGGTTTTGTTGATGTCTACCTCGGAAGAAGTCTAAGACATTTAATTAATTGATATTGATATTAACAATTCAAATTGTCTAGTAAAGGGAGATCTTGACACCCACCATGCAACCATTTAGTGGTATGATGTAATCCTTTCGATGAAAACTATGGATGTCGCATTACTCTTGATGAGACAAGGGCTAAGGATCCTCTTAAAGGGTAAGCCAAATTTGGATGAATATGTGTATTCATTCTTGGAGAAGTAATTAAGAATTGTGTTCTCAAGATTGCTCAATTGGCCATCATTAGGTTTACTAAGTACTAAGAGATTAGCTCAATAACCTGTGCCCTTAGGGTTAACCACCATTTAATGGTGATGATCTTGAGACAAGAAATCTCTTGAAACCAAATCGTATGATGAATGCGAAACTCTTTCACGAAGAGTGTAATGAGAAAATTCACATGCAACTGACTGGATGTAAATCATGCTTTAATAAGCATAAAACTGTTAAGATCCTCATAAGGATCAAAGTGGTTCCCCACCTAGCTTTATGAACTATGTGAAAGTCTCACGCTGGCAATGGACTCAAAACCCATTGATTAGACATGTATGTTCACTCTAAATCCAATAATGAGATGCATGCGACGTAACTCCCTATCGAGAATCCTCTGTCAATGAAGTGATGTGAATGACATTAGGAATTGCTAAAATAATTCTGCGTATTGTCTGTCTATAAAGACAAAGTGAACTTCTTTACTAGTTCAAACATGTACTGAGTAAAAACCCTTAAAAGGTTTGGTGTACACTTCATGTATCAACAACTATTCTAATGTATACCAGCTATAAGCTGATGACATTGTATTTACCAGCTATGAACTGATGTCAATTGTGAATAGGTTATAAACCAATCACAGGAGAATACCAACTATGAGTTGATGACATAAATCTCTGATAAAATCTATGACCAATGGATAACGTTTATCATAAAACTTAGATAAAGTAACATGCTTGAGGCTTATGATGACCGCGATAGTCTTATGACCATTGTACTACTGAGTTGATATACTAGGGATATAGGTAGAAAGAACTAGATTACAAAATCTATGTTTGTTCGATATGCACAAAGTGCTATGAACTGTGAAATCCATCTATAATGGATCTGCTGGTATCCGATGCCAAGCAAAGTTACATGTTGTACAAATTCAACACCCGAATTCATGTATGCTAGAATAGGAGGTGAAGCTCCATGAAATCCAGAAGAGCAGAATTTGTAACCAAGTCATTAGAATCAGAGTATAATATTTTCTTATGGATGTGATATCAAGAATAGTGGTTATGTAGCTAACTAGTGGATGCATTGGATTTGATAAAGCCCTCAAGAGGCTATAACCACTTGAGACAATCCAAGCATGTGATGCCTAATGAAAGGAAGTGCCAAACATGACAAGTGTCATACCTGAAACATATGATGAGCCTCCCTGGCCAAATGCTTGATGAATAACTCTGTGAGAATTCCAGACATTTTTGTCTGATGCACATGACAAGTATTCTAGGTCAATGTACCTAATGAACACTACATTGTAGAATTCCAGGTCCATGAGCCTGAAAGACACTAGCAACAAAATCCAGGTTTATGCCTGAATGACTTAAATGTCAAGAGTTTCAAGGTGATAAACCTAAAGGGCAAAATAAATAAACCCCAAGTTCACTACGGGGATGCATGCATAATAAAAGGGTTTGTATACATATGGCTATGTGAGCTAATCTTAACATGTAAGGTCAATGAGATGGCTGGCTTAGGAATCAAAGGGTCTAATTAGAATTAAAAACTCCACTACATCGAGGGGAATGAGACTGCTAAGCCTTTAAAGGTGTATTTGGTAGATACCCAACCGAGCTGTCTAAGGTTCAAAGGAAACCAACTTGGCTGTCCAAGGTTCAATGGGAATTAACCTGACTGTCCAAGGTAAAATGAAAAACTAACTTGGACATCACAGTTCAATGGACAAACAACCAGATATAACCCACCCGCAAGCATAATTTCAATTAATGAAATGTGTCCCTTCCTATAGTGAGCCTACAGATGGTTATTCTTGTATATGACAAATGAGATGTTCATATTGAAGGTTGTACCTATAGAACATGTGCTTGATTACCTGCAAATGCTTAACTGTGGATGGTGAAGGATGCAGAACACGATGGTTCTCTTAATGAGATCTATAGTCCCAAATTTGGGATGTGGCTAATAGACGCCCTTAATAGAAACTCACATTTCTGAGTATGGAAGCTAGTCACTTCCTGTAAGATTAAGGCTGTCTCTAGAGAACTTCAGTAAACCGGGGGATACCTTAAAACATGTATCTATAAATAAATGAGTAAAATATCACTAATGAAGGACTGTGCGTGTGACAAGTTGGATTGTCAATGGGAACAGTTCAAGGTTAATCCACCGAGTCTCAAACAGATTACAACCTATTTACACTAAAGTGTGGGTTCAAGGCTTATACCACCTACACCTATGTGCGGCGACCTCTCTCAATGCCCATTAAATACCTGTTTTTAAATTTTAAAATAAGTGGGGGATTGTTAAAGTGTTTTAATATTTAAGGATGTTGAAGTACTTCTTTCTCTCTCTTGTCTCATGAACTCAACCCAATGCAGATCTCTCCTCTTATTTCATGTGCACAAAGCCTATGCCACTTTCTCTCTTTCTCATGTAGTTGGTCAATCTATAACTTACAACTTGTTCACATGGGTTGGCAATTGACATGACAAGAGAAAGAGGAGTTGTCCCCTTCACCTTGGAGAGACAAACTAAGCTCTTAGGTGGGTGGGCGAATAAGGCCATTCACAAGCCTCTCTTCCCCCCTTATATTCAACATGCATATGAGTCACAAATGGGTGGAGAGAGATAACCAAAGAGGAAAAGGGAGAGAGAGAAGAAGAAGAGGAAGAGGTTTCTCAACCTCTACAGTTTTGATAGAGTTGTTGAACTCTCAAGAATGGGAACACCCCATTGCGTACCAGGGCAAGGAAGAAGAAGAGAGGAATGGGAGGTGCTTCACCTCCACATGGGAATACCGGAGTTGCGAACTCTAAAGGACGGGTTAATTAAGACGTCAAGGAGCAAGGAACTCCATTTTCTTCCACTTCTTCTTGTTGCACTGGAGACTAGAGACCAAAACTCCAACATGCTTGAACCTGCTCGAACCGGCAGTCAATCTCTTAGGAGACTAATGCTTGGTTCTTGAGCGACACTCTCCACTTAGCACTCTCACTTGTGAGAATTCATGTGCGACCTTGGATGAACTTTCTCTTGAAGATCGGTGCTCTTGCTTGTAAGATATTACCTTGATCTTCTTGAGATGATTACTTGTTCATTTACGTGAAATATTTTTTCTTGGAAAAATCCAACTTAAATATGGTATTGAGTAACCTATGAGGTTTGTTTGTATTGTGCAATTTCATAGAGAGACAAGGGTTCTACCCATGCTAGACGGCATCCCGGAGTTAGCTTGGCTAAAATCCATTGCACTCAAGGGGAGGCCTCAACTACCTTCAAGAAACGTGATAAGGACACTTTTTAGCTTTGGATGAACTGGTTTAGACACTAAGGTTAAAGACAACTTGAAATTTTGTAATTGAACTCAAAAGTGTGCGAATGACTACATCTAAGTCCCCGAATGACTTAGTTCAAAGTGCGCGAATGGAACTAGTTTGACCTATTTGTGACTGTGTGCAAGCTCGCGAATAAGCCAGTCGCTCAAGCACTCGAATGCAAGTTCATGAATGTTTGATTTTGCGAATGACTCCCTGAAATGTCATTGTTGTCCTAATATTAATTAAGGACTATTTAACTTAATTGTTGTTTTAGTCCCTCCTCAAAACTAATAGATCCTTGCATGATGAGTCTGAGTTGAGCTGGGACTTGTACACCCTTAACTATGCTTTCCTGTGGAGGACAGCCCAACTGTCATTCTTAGGGCAATCATGGAGTAGAGCACTAAATGAGATTAATATAATGGGTCCAATTCAAAGTTTAATTTAATAATAAAAAATACAAACACGTTTTAACCCAAGGAAGATTTACCGTTAAAGAAAAAAGGAGGACAATGATGGAAATTTTTATATTTTCATTGGTATAGTTCACCTTTGAAAAGCTAAAATTGCTTCATTTTTTCCCCATTCTTTGTGACTTGTACACCAAATGTTATAGCTGATTGATGATGGTCTGGATCCACCACCAATCGGTATGTAAAGAGTTAAAGCCTTATCAACAAAGGTGTGGAATCACCCCATTGAAGACTTAGCCTCGTTTCTAATTCTGGTCTAGGACCCTTGACAAGTTACTATAAATATTTTTAAAATGGTATGTTCTAATATTTAATAAAAAACATGTCCCTTTTGAGCATAAATTATTAGAGAGCTTGCTTAGAAAAATAAACTCTCTTTTAATCTGAATTTTTAAAGTTTGGAGTCTTGGATTAGTTACCTTAAGGTTTAAACTATACCAAAACTTTAGACCCTTCAAAAAGCTTGATGACCAAGAGAATTTAAGCAATAAAGACAATATAGATACTTTATTGTTCACTAGTTTACCTTTGTATTCCTTGCTCTAATCTTTCTCTTTAATATTATCTATATGTTGATCGACATGCAATAACTTTAGATTTTAACTAATTTTACTGTATTTCTTCTACAAGAAAATCTTGTTCCCACAAGCATGGAGAGGGATGAGAACTCATCAATCTCTAGGTCCATCAAGGAGATATTTAAATATTTTCTTAAAAAAAGGAAAAAAATATAAAAATTCTAAGTACTATACACATCTATGTGAGCTAAAGTATGTGGTAGGTTCAATGGTTTGGATCCTCTGGATGGCCATAACAAAGTTTAGAAATCGTTATCAGGTGTAATTGAAGGCAAACAAAAAATATTTTTTGAGAATCTGCATGATAAATGAGTCCCCCCTCCCCAAGGATTGAGCTTGAGCTGGCCTAACTCTAACCCAGATGAACCGGCGTAACCAAATCCTTGGGTTGGGCTAGCACTTTTAGACCTTTAAAATGATCTTGGGTTTTGGGAATGACTAGGGGTGGGCATGGATTGGGCCGGACCGAGCCCGACCCTAAAATTGGCCTAAAAAAGCCCTGTGGCCCAAGCTAGGCCCGACAAGGGCTCGAGCTTGGCCTGATGCTTGAACTTTTATTTAGGGCCCAACTTGGGCTTACCTCCACTCGACCCGAGGCCCAAACGTTGACCTAAATAATATATATGTATTATATATAATATATTTAAGTATTTAAAAATTATCAATATTACATAGCTTAATTGATAAAAATGTTTTTTTACAACAAGTATTAGGTTCAAGTCCTAGTGAAATCAATCATTCTATTACACTAAAGCAAAGAGGGTAGCCCCCTCTACATTTAGTATTCCTTTCTTCCTTTCATTTTAAAAGGCCACGTGTTATTTCAAGTTGTTTCGTAATGAAGTTAGTTTATCTAGAATATTTGAAATCACACCCTTATAGGTATACACCCTCTTTTCTTCCACACAACGTTCTCCTCGTCTCCTCTCCATCCCTACTCAGACTACATTACTCCATTGAACCAAAAAAAAGAAATTTAAAGACTTATTTGTTGGCGAAAACCAACAGGTATGCACTTCTCTTTTTCCTAATTTCGTTTTCTACTTTTATTTTCTACTTCTTTTTGTTTGGACAAAAAATCCTATAATCACTGTAATTCAAATGTACTAATCTCTTTCTAAATCTCTCTTAGCAAACCGTCTCTATAATATATCTCATTTTTAATAAACATTAATTGAATAAAAATTTACACAGTTGTTTAATTAGTTTTTTCATTGCCCTTTTAACAATTGCATATTATTTATTTTTATATTTTTATTTTTATTATGTGATGCCCGGGCTTACACAAGTTCACTCGCTAGCATTTTTTAGAATAAACAGTCATTGGAATTTAAATATATAGTTTTCTATGTTTTTTAAAACTAGTAAAATTTTGTAGTTCAATTAGGTTGTGTTTGGCAGCCACCTATAATGTAATCATTTCATTTGAGTTTCCCAAGACTTTTGTAGCCACAATGGGATGGTTTGTAATGAACTCATTCAGAGTTGCACTGATTTGTGCTTGATATCCTTAGTCATTTCATTTTATAGAAAAATTTAAGATGATTCATTACTAATTATAATTAACAAATTAGTATAAATTTGAATGAGTTCATTACAAACCATTACCTCATGGTTACAAATGCTTTGAGAAACTCAAATGAAATGAATACATTATAGGTAGCTGCCAAACAAGCTATTAGTTAAAACATTAGTTATTATATGATAGGTTTAAAGTTCAAACCTATATCTCAACATTAAATTTTTTTGAAATTCATGGGCTGGCCCAAAGCCCGATCAATTAATTAGGGCCAGACCTAGGCCTAAGTTTTTTAAAAATTTACGAACCTGAACCCAAACTATAATTATAGGGCCGGACATGGGCCTACCATGGCCAAGCCCATGTCCACCCCTACTCGTCAAGCCATATGTCACACTCTGATTAGTAATAGAGTTATCTATATATATACTAAAGCAAATAATGCTGATGTGGATAGCCCCGTTGCTTCTCTACACATGCTTTTTACACACGTGTGGATCCTTGCTTTCCTGCACATGCTTCTCTCAAACATGTATTATCACTAACCCATTTAATTCTTAATTAAACAATTTCTTTAATTGTTCTTACCATTTTTTTATTTTTCTTAAATTTTGTTGTTACATATTATAAAATAAAATTTTGATGTTTATCATTTAAAAGATTTGTTTATTAGGAATATTAACTTCTTTTTATATCTTTCTAATAAATGACACACACACACACACACACACAAACACAAACACACACACACACACACACACACACACACACACACAAACACACACACACACACACACACACACACACACACACACA
>JAOXJP010019810.1:0-17351 GCA_025762735.1 Platanus orientalis | reverse complement strand
GATGATTGGCGGGAAAAAGTGAATTGCATTTTTCAAAAATTGTAATTCACTTTTTCCCTCCAATAGTGTCCTACCACTTGTTAGATAGGACCTTGGTAGGTCATAAGTGGCAGGAGAAGATCCGATCTAAAAGCCCTAAAGTGACCTTAAGTCTTTTTCATGTTTGGCGAGCCGAGCCTCCATTTATGAGCCTGAGCTCAGCACCCCAGGCTCATCACGAGCCTGAGAGCTGGGCTTTCATGCGCCGAGCCTGAGAGCTGGGCTTTCATGCGCCAAGCCTAAGCTGAGCTGAGCAAAGCTCGGCTTAGTTCAGCTCGGCTAGTTCCCAGCCCTACATTGAACCATGTTAGGAAGATAAACATACTAGTAAGTATGAGCTCAGATTTCATGTGCACAAAATTTGTGTGCATGGACTAGGGGAAAAGTAATTTACACTTTTTGGGGGAACATTTATCACTTTTTAGCGCTGATGTGTTTGCCCCTGGTCCAGGCGCACGACTTTTGTGTGCATAAAATCCTCAGGGAGTAAGTATACCCACAAGCAGGTTTCCATTAATGTAGATTAAAATGTCAGATTACCCATTTCACAAACCTGATACATTTCCTTGAACTTTAGTAGAATATCGGATGCAAATCAGTGTATTAGGCATGATTCAAGAAAAAATCAAAATACTTTTGGTTTGGATTTTTTATTCTGATTCTGGATTCTCATAATAAGATTTTGGAATTGAATTGTGTGAATTCAGAATCCCATTTAGTTGCCTATTTTTAAAAGTTGATTTTACATTGTATTTCTATCATTAGATTCCACAAATATTGCATGTGTTTTTTTGTTAACATTATAGGAGAAAAAGAGTAAAGAAGTTGATTCGGGTAAACTACTTTTGTTTTTTGTTTGTCCTATCACAACGTAGAATCAACAAAATTAGTTTGAACAGTGATTCTGATTTTGCCCTGATTCTAATTTTGATTATGTAGAATCTAATTCTAGAATCCGAACCAAGCAACCCCTAAACTCACTAGGGATACACCTCAAGCAGCCCCCCAAGGATTTAGTACGACCCCCTAGAACAGACCTAGGTCAGCCCGACATCAGGGGTGGGGTCGACACATCAATGTAGAAAAGTGAAAAGCATCTTGAGCTGATGTGTTGGCCCCTGATGTTAGTTTGACTTAAGGGGTTCGTACCAAATCCGAGGAGTAGACAGCCACTTGAGGGGGAAAAAAGAGTGAGAGAATTTATCGTATTCATTAATATCCACTTGAATCCAAAACAAAAAATAAAAAGAAGCATAGGTGTGGCCCCACGCAAAAAGTGCATGGCCCCACACCCCTTGTGATGGAGGCGAAGATACATCCTGGACAGAACCTCCTTTCTCAAATGGAAAACATACCCATTAACTTGAACATTGAAAAAGAAAGAAGATATTCTATGATTACAAAGTGCTTGTAGTATTTATGGTGAAGTATAAGCTTACACATATTGTGTTTGGTGTTCAAAAAAGGGTCTAGGTGTGGGAAAATAGACCAAATTCAAAAACACATCATGTGTCAATCAACGGCACGCCTACATAGGCATATGTCAACATAGACAATCATTTTCTATAAAAATAAAAGAAGAAATATTTTTTTATTCCTCAACTCCTTTTCCTTCTCTTTGTCTCCCTCTCAATCTCCGCTCTCACAGATTATTGGGAGCAACTACTCTCACTCTCTCGCATATTATCGCTTGTCTTTCTCCCGTCTCTCTCTCTCTGTTGGTGAGAAAAATTTATCTTTCCTCTCGTTGTCCCAGGTTTGGGTACCCTAGAGTACTAGGCCATGATCAATACATGCCTCAACAAAGAAGATTTTCCTAAGACTTTAAAGGGGAAGAATCGAAAAGATACCAAACTCTGTTAATGCAACTGAATGACAACACAGTACAAATGTCTCATTTGATCAAAGGGATCACAAACCTCTTTAAAGAAGTGACCCAACTTGATATCAAACAAGGTGATGATAGAAACTGGGAATAAACCAAGTTCACCCCTTCTCGAACCGAGTTACAGACTAAGTTAAGTTACCCCTACTCCTAAGATAGACCTACTCCTACTCCTAAGATAGAAATAGAATTTGATGTTGATGTTGGGATCCCTTCTTTTTCTTTTTCTCATCCTTTTATAAAGCCAAACAATTACAATGGTTGTAACCTCTTCATCACGTTGTTGGGCGGTTCCTTCCACTTTCCACTCATCTTCATTGCTCTAACCACTTTCTCATGTTGCGATAAGTGCCCGTAGTGTCCTCGCTTAGCCTACTTCATGTAGATGGTGATTCTCCTTTGTTGTATGTCAGTTGGCGTGACTCATGTCTTAACGCTAGCCCCTTCATGTATCCTTGTTTATGGCTCTATTTCTGGATCTATCAAAATTCACGTGTAGCCTCTTCGTAGATGGATTTTTAAGATGGTGCCAACAAATGCCCCCCAACACGTGTCCAATTTAGATCTTAACTAGATATATGTGACATTCTTTTGACTTTTTAGGTTTATGTACCCGAACTGCATTAATTATCTTCTAGTGGTTTGCGCTTGAGGATGTAACCGATTTGACTAAGTAATCCAAACGGCACCACTAATAGGGTGAAATATCCTCTAGTACTAATTGCTTCCAAGATTTGCCCAACTTTTGATGATCTTGAGCAAAATGAACAGCGGCTTCCGCATGGGGAACCAAATTGTCTTCATTGCTATCTGTTAACCCTTTCCTCAACGGGTTTATAAATACCACATCCAAGCAACAACTTGTGTTCATCCCTCTTTGACATGATTGTATCTCACCCTCTCTACAACCATATCATTGGGCCTCAATACTCTGGATTGGTATCAAGCTTTGTTAAATGGAGTAATTCCCCTTCCTGGCCTGTACCTAGTACCCGAATTCGTTTTCTCATGAGAATGTTCGATGCACATTTCTCACATCATGTACCTTGCTCAAACCATCACCCCATAGCTAAAGGATGGTTGTTTCATCTTGGGTTTCCTTATTTCAATGAGCTAGAGGAGTACATGGGTTTGCCAAATGATCCTAAGGTACTTCTTAGGTCATGGAAGAGAGCTTTTACGGATCGGGAGATGGCGTCATCCACAACTTTGGAGATGGAGTCCCCCTCTACACATAGCCTACTATTCTACACCCACGATGATTCTGGAAATGAGCATAAATATAGAGAAGCACACTGACTTGAGCCCCTTCCTTTGCTCTTTCAGCTTGGAACCATTACCCTGGGCAACTCTTGAGGTGACCTCAAGAGAAATGGACATACCTCATCCAGGTCTCCTTGGTCCTTGACATCGTGTTAGTGGAACAGTTTCTGTCAAAACTTGCGCTCAACCTCTATTAACCGCCAACCTCAATGCCCTACTCTGACCATGTTTAGGCCATTCTATA
The DNA here is from genome assembly GCA_025762735.1 of Platanus orientalis. Classification (NCBI taxonomy): domain Eukaryota; kingdom Viridiplantae; phylum Streptophyta; class Magnoliopsida; order Proteales; family Platanaceae; genus Platanus; species Platanus orientalis. The sequence goes on along the minus strand of JAOXJP010019810.1, from coordinate 13,920 downwards.
TTTTAAGAAACGATGTATGGTCTCGATATGAGCCTTTGTATTTACATCATTTTATTAACTTATGACATTTTTTTCCCTTAGACATTGTTTGTCTCAAGAAAAGTCTTTGTAATTTTTTACTTATATATATGTAATGAAAATTTTGTTTGGACATCTTTTGTCCTTGGATTCTTTTCATTTCATTATACTCAGTTACATTAGACTTTTTTATTGTGGGACATTCTTTGCCCTTATACGAGCTATAGTGTTTAGCTCATATCAATTGGTGTATGTCATTTTTGTCCACGAATTCCTACTTCTTTTGATACAAAGGTTTACGTTGCTTTAAGAACTCATCATCGAGTCCCTCTCTAGTATGCTCAAGTTGATGAATATCTTTATCCAAAGCTTCGTTGCCCTGGATTAGTCTTCTTGAGCAGATGACCATTCCATTATACTCAGATTCTTCACTTTCAAAGGCAATATTGCCCCCAAGACGCCCTGCTAGGTTTGTATTTTCTAGGAATCTGACCCTTGATATGGCTCAAACTATCTTGATTAGACATTTTAAGTCCCCATAATATTATGCTACTAACACCGGATTATACTACGGCAGGGCCTTCAAAGGACAATCCCTTTTTGGCACAAGACCTTTCATAATTGATCCATTCTTTAGTTGGGTTCATGTTTATCGAGGCCATGTCTTCAAACTAGAAATAAAGATTTTTCTTTTCCCTTTCAGACTCTCGATTTCTTTTGGTTTCAAGTTCTTTCCTTAGGCAGGCTTTGCTTCCCAAAAATGAACTTGTTCCTTGTTAATCCTTTATGTCTTGGCTTCTTTCAACCTTGATGATTGTTGAGCCGTCAGGCATCATCCATCCATTTGACGTTGAGATGCTCAATTTTGTTTCTTGGCTCTCAACATTGTGATCAAGTACTTGTCAGCCTCGACTCTCTAATTTTAAGTTTCGTAAGTCACGGTGGCTATCTTTGCCGTCTTAGGACCACTCTACTTGACCATTCCATATTAAGTTGATTGTATCTATGTTGACCTTTATTGGCTTCGAGATCGTAGTGACACATCCTCTTTGGGTCATCAATCGGCTTTTGTACTCGACATCTTTTATTGGTCACTTTTCTAATCATGACCATGTTGATGTCCACTTATATTGAAACGTGGTTGGGCTCAATTTCTTTTGCCTATCATACCATTTGACATGCCACTTCGTCTTCCCCCTCGTTTGATACCTTTTTCAGTGCCATTGAATCAACCTTAGTCAACTCATCAACGGTTTTGTCTTTCTCTGGATACTTATGGGGAGTCAATCAGTTGGTAAGCTCAATTGACAGCCCCTTAGAGTAGCGAGGCTCATTGTCGATTTTAGCAACTTTAGGTTCTCCAAGGGACTGGCTCTCCTTGTTTGTTGATTTGACATATGGTCCTTTATCCACTTGCCATGAGGTCTACACAAACTTCATATGGCTGCCTTCCCATTTCTTTTTTTGATCCTCGTCCACGCATCGACCGTGTGACTTGACCACCACCTGGTCAGTTTGTGGGCTTGAAATCCTTTCCCACGTGCCTTTGAGACTGTATGCTTTGCTCGTACAGAAAATGTTGGTCTTTTAGTTTCATATCTCTGTATGGTTATATGTGGTCATTTTATCTCAAGGGATTCTCGTGAGGCATGTGACTTACACTTTTCAACACTTGAATTCCCTTTCGAAAACATCTCATTTTGTTGAAACTATTTTCAATTATTGAGTTTTTGAGTGTTCTTCAGAAAGTTGGGGTTTCTCGTACCTTTCTTTATGAAGTACCTTTGATGATCGATCGAGTTAACTTTGGATCTTTAGAACATAATCTTCACCACAAGCTGTCTCTCAAGGAGCCTTCTCATAGGGGATATCTAGTGGGGTGTCGAGTTACCGGTCATCGAGAAGAATTCGCACTCAACCTTGCCCCTAAGCTTGGTAGGGGATTTCAGCAAGAGGTTACTAAATTTCCTTTCTCCAAACTATCTCTTCGTGTCCTACCTTAGAACCCTTTCACGCAGGCCTTGCTCGACCATCATCCGGAAGACTGTAGCAATCGCCTTAGTCAATCTGTCGAACACTTCTGGTCTGTCGTTGAAATTTGGAGATTTCTCGCGACATAATCTTCCTTGAAAGGATCACTCTTTTTTCTCTAAGGTGTTGGAATTTCCTTCCCCTTAAAGTGTTCTCCCATTATGGTCACCAATCTCTGTGTTGGTGGGAAAATTTTCTCTTTCCTTTTGCTGTCCCGGGTATAGGTACCTTGGAGTACTGGGACAGGTTCAGCATGCCTCAACAAAGAGGACTTCCCTGAGACTTCAAATGGAATGAATCAAAAAGATACCAAACTCTATTAATGCAACTGAATGACAACACAATACAAATGTCTCGTTTGATCTAAGGGACCACAAACCTCTTCAGAGAAATCGCTCCACTTGATATTAAACAAGGTGATGATAGAAACTAGGAATGAACAAGGTTCACCCCTTCTCGAACCCAGTTACAGACTAAGTTATGTTACTCCTACTCCTAAGATAGAAATAAAATTTGATGTTGATGTTGGAATCCCTTCTTCTTCTTCTTCTCATCCTTTTATACCAAGTCAAACAATTACAATGGTTGTAACTTCTTCTTCATGTTACTGGGCGGTTCCTTCCACTTTCCAATCCTCTTCATTGTTGTAACCACTTTCTCATGTTGCGGTAGGTGCCTATAGTGGAGTGAATAATGGTCTCACCTGGTGTGCTTTGTATAGATGGTAATCCACCTTTGTTGTATGCCAGTTGTTGTGACATGTATCTTAACGTTGGCTCTGTTATGTGTCATTGTTTATGATTCTATTTCTTGATCCATTAAAATCCATTTGTCGCCTTTCCATAGATGGATTTTTAGGATGATGCCAACACTCTCCAAATACCAAATTTTATGAATGATAGAAGGACATGGGAAACTAAAAAAGGGCTTTGGTTTTTTGACATGTGGCTAATAAAATGAATAAAAGTGAAAAGATGAAGTTTGAATTGTCGGCCACTAAAATTCACTGAACTTTAACAATCTGGAGAGGATAATAACTCATGCAGCCCCAATATGTATAAATGTAACATGCATTGTAACACCTTACACATGTTTCATGCACTTAGTTGGATCATAGATGCACAATTGATAATTAATCAATTTGATATATTTAATTTTAGTATTAGTGGTATTTTAGCACACATAAATGAGTGGGAAAAAATTTAATCAAACATAGAAGGGAAAAGAAGAAAATAACAAACCAAGGACATGACAAGTTCTAAAGCTGTCTTAGATGGTTGGGATAAACTCATAAATAAATCTATATCAATCCTGTAGGAATCACCTTACAAATCATATATAATTAGAAAGATCTGTGAATCTACTTTCCAATGCCATAAACATTGAGTGAATTGAAGCTTCATAAAAGAAGTTATGACAATTTTTTCTAATAAGTGTCTATGTCATATGGTAGGGTCTGAGTCAATAGATTTTGGGGTAACTTTAAAGTTAAACTTGTATCAACTACTAATGAATTAACTAGCAAGGTATATACCATTGAAAAGATTTAGAAGTCTACTTTCTAACGCAACAAATGGTGATCAATTATGAGTTTTGTAGAAAAAGTTATTACCATTTTTCCATCAGGTGTCTATGCTGAAAAAAAATTTCGAGTAAGATACTGTCATGAAAACAGAAAATTTCATATAACTATGAAAATCATGATTTTTGCAAGATTTTAAGGATTTTTTTCACTAAAGACCTACCTAAACACGAAAATAGGGATTAGAGTTGCTGTTTAAACCTATAAAAACATATAGATTTATAAGATGAAAGATATTTTGAAGAAGTTTTGCAAAATTAGAGATTTTGAAAAGAAAGAAAAGGGAAAAACTAGGTTTTGCAAGAGATTTTGGGATTTTTGAAGAAGTACATAAAGCTTATGTTAAGAGTTCATTTTTAGACTAAGATATAAGTAAACAAAAGCACTTCTGTATCATTTTGATTATTCTTAGATTCTTAGAATCATTCTTGTTCAGTTTTGTTAAGATCCATAAAGGTTTTTGCTTTGATTAGGTTCTTAAAAAATGGTTTTTGTAAAAGAAAATTTGTTTTGCAAACTACTTGAATGTTTTATATTGTTTTAAGTTGTTTGATCCGTATTGTTTACAAGTTCTGCAAAGAACCATGATTGTTTTGATTTATTTACGTTCTTTTACATATTTTTAAAACATGAAAATTTTGTTTTCAAGCAATTTCCTTTTCTATCTTTAAGTTTTGATTCATATAGGTTCTTAGATGATTTTAATCTTAGTTTTTCAAAGAAAATATTTGTTCTACTTAGTTTTTAAATTGTTTTTAAAAGAATTTCATGTTTTTAAAAGAAGTTTTCAAAGGATTTTAGTAAACTTGATTTTTAAAGTTTGTTCCAAAGTTATTTGTTATGTCAATCCGTAGATATGCATTGTTTAGAATACTTGTTTCCTATTTTGTTTCAAAGATATGCATTGTTTAGAATAATTAAAGATTGTTAATTTTGTTGTAATTTGATATATTCCAGTATATGTATTTGTTTTGATGAAAATATATGATTATCTATGACATAAGACTTATTTGTCATCAAAGAGACATATTTGATGGAGTCCCTTATCGGGTTAAAATAGATGCAATCAAGTACCTTCTTCATCAAGTCACATTAATTGACGATGTCTGTTTGATGCTCATCACTAAGCGTGAGGTAGTAGTATCCTACCATCGGATTATAGATGGGTATGTTCTATTCTATTACCTGTTATCTAGCTCATAACACTTGTGGAGAATTTTTGGTATCTGATTTAGTTATTTGTTATATAGCTTGCAACATATGTGGGGGATTCAGATATTTCTTTCAATATGTCTTATATATGTGTACATGTTTCAGTGACTTGTTCCATTCAGTTTAGTTTCAAATATTTGTTTAGTTCAATTCAGTATTTTTGTTTTGTATTTCAAATTATGTTTTTGTTCAATTATGTATCTTGATTTTCGTTATGTTCTATTATTTGTTTTAGCTTAGATTAGAAACATTATTTTCTTATGAAAAGTAATTGTTTTGAAAGAATGCTTTGTTCTATTTGATTATGAAAATATTTGTGCTTACTAACTCCATTATTTCAGCATGTTAAGTAGTGTTCATGTTTATTTGCAAATTCAATCACACTTACAGACAACAATTTTGTCTCTTTGTCTGCCTCAACCTTGTTCTTTTTACCCACACCTTGGAGGATTCAGGCCCTACCTCGGATTTGGTGAGACCACTAAAGTCACCCTAAGGTAAGACTGACATTAGGGGCCGACAAATCAGTGCCAAAAAAGTGCTTACAGTTTTTGGGGGATGCTTTTCACTTTTTGGCAATGATGTGTCAGCCCTTGATGTCGGTCTCACCTTAGGGTGACTTTAGTTGGTCTCACCAAACCCTCAAGGTCCAGGCCACCATGAACCAGATATGTTGGGTCAAAAAGTAGTTTCGTATATGGAAGAAATCAAGTCAAGTTTTAGGTTTCTATATAAGGTTAGAAAAGGCCTCTCTAGGTCAAAATGTGCCATGACAGGTTGAGCCACAGTAGATGAATAAAACCGAAACCACTAACGTGCTGGGAAAGACCAATATGTGTCATGAAATTAGTTTATATGGGCCGAATGTTTTGGGCCTATATGGGTCGAATGTTTAGGCCTCTACGAGCCAAATGTTATGGGCTTGATTTTTCTTATGCATCACATGAGAACTATTCCAAATGTTTTGGGCATGGGTCTGACTTCCTCACACTTATGTTTTTTCTTGGTTTATCCATCCATAAAACCACAGAAAAGATGGCATGGATTTGGTACACCTCCTTAATGAATGTCTAACATCCACCCATATGAAGGGCCAGACATATGGCGTCGAAAAAGTGATTTACATTTTTTTGGGGGGTAATTTTCATTTTTTGACTCCATGTGTTTGCCCCTACATATGGGTGAAGCATTGGTGAAGGGGGCACACAAAATCCAACACAAAATCCAAGGGGGAAAAAAAAAGATAAGGGTGCTTTTTCATTTGTGAGCTGTTTGGGGAAGGAGAATGAATGTATGTTATGAAAAAGTGTTTGTAACCCTCTATAAACATACCAAAGATTGCAGTTGAGAGTGTCTCCTATCCACAAATAATCTTGTGGTTTCTGGAGACATACACACACCAAAAAATAAAAAACACTACTTTTTTGGGCATGTGTAAGTCTCCTGAATCCCACATGATTATTTGTGGACAAGCGATAATCCTTTTGACATAGATTGACACATGATGTTTTTTTTAATTTAGTGCCTCTTTTTAAAAACCTACATTTTCAATTTTTTTACACTTGTCAACTCCAAACACACCACATGGCAATCTATAGCATGCTCACAGAGAATTACAAACACTCTCATCGCATAACATTTGTTTCATTTAGAGACCATAGGCAAGGGATGTCAATAAGACGTACATGATCAATAGTATCCATACGGAAATAAACAATGTTGACGATGTAGTGACAATGAAATAAGAGACATTAAAACTTGTGTGATGGGTGGAACCACTTGATTGGAGACTGACCTCCTAATTTCATGAGATTTTTTTCAATTATTTTTTTTTAAAAGTGGAAAGTGGGAAACCCCTTCTTCTTTTTTTAAACCTGATCATACACAGTTGGGATTAGGTTGTTGGTGTCAACAATAATTTTCTAACACCAGGTCAAACCCATAAGGATTTCCCAATTCGGATTATCAAAAGGATTGGATTCAGTAATGCCTCTACACCGAGGACTTTTACAACAAAACAATGCCAACCAATTTGATAAAAGATATAACTTTCATTACTTGAAATGAAATATACAATGTGAATCAATATACCTTAGAACAAACAGACTGGGCCAACATTTTGCTCCTGCAATTGAAGGAGAACTCCATTGGATCAGGTTTTGTGCTACAATCGATTCAACTGACACGGAGCTTCGAAAACTGCAGGATTTAACTAGGCTAAATCTACCACTGACCTATGATAGAAATAAAAATATTGTTGATGAGTTTGATGATGCTCGTTCTTCCGTTGTCTTCTTCATTTATAGAAATCCTTCAATGATGTCATCATTCCTTCCCACATTTGTTCATAACCGTTTTTCAGTTTGAATTGTGGGTCTCTCACTTGTTGACTGGTTTATTAAGTCAAAATCGTTGATGCGCTTTATCCCCTTCACCTACTGTCTAACGTAGCATGCCCTATAACTGCCCGTCAAATCATTACTTAATTCCACATGTCATTTATTGACTAGCAGAATTCAAATTTTGACTTAACAAATGTCCCCTACACATGTCTGGTTTAAATCCTAACTAAACTCGTGTTTTTTTCAGCCATTTGGTGTACTGGCAATGTCACATCACACAATTTCTATAAATTTCCTTTCTGCCAAGTAAAAAAATCATCTTCGTCTTTGCATCTTGCATTAGTCTGTTTCTGGTTTTTCATCTCTCTCCCTTATCTTTCTTCTCTTCTTGTCATCCATGGATAAAGTGAAACAAACCACACCTATTGATGTTGAATCTACTGAACCCTCTACCTCTATTGAGCAAAAGGGGGAGGAACACATTCCAGTAGTTGAAACCAACACTGCATTGCTCGCGACCAAGAAATTATGCACTATGGGCGTGGATGATGGCTTAATGTCAATGTCTATTCTCATCCTGGTGGTATCTGAAGCCTCTTTTTTAAGTGATGCATCTCCCAACTATGGCCTCGGTCAGACATTCCTCAAAGAAACCTCTCCAGAGATGCCTCATTACTTTCCTATCGATTTATCCAGAGCTCCACTATTTTATGATGAAAGTATCAAGTGGGGCGAATGAGAGAAAAAATTTGATCTAGGTTCCTGGTACAAAACCAATCGCTCCTACACAGATTGGGTAGATCGTATTCACAACAAGTAGGAAGACAAATGGATGAAGCTTCGCATTGTTGGAGCCATCCACTCCTCCAAGTCTGATACCCCTTTCAACTAGTCCCTTCTTTCTATTTTTTTAGTTTTCTGATCCCTCATCTCTAATTGTTTTCTTCTTCTTGAGGGGCCAATGTCTATCACCTTATCAATGTTCTACTTGATGGTGATGCAATTCTTCCTTCTTTTATTCGATCTTCTTTCCAATGTACTAGCAATTCTTCTTGCCTTTCCTATAATTCTTTCATCTCCCCTGAGACAGGTAAGCCCGGTAGTAATATAACATTTTAGGAAGAATGTTCTTTTTATCTATACTGACTCTGCAACTTTATGGTCTGCTCTTCTTCGAAGTGGGTCACTCTAGGGTTTTCTTCGATAGCTACAACTCTGGCATTGAGCCATCGACAAGCCCCAAGTCAATTCCTCATTTCCATTCTCTATCGATCTCTCTTGTTTTCTACTCGAGACAGATTTTCTGGTTCTCCCAATGGGCCGCTATGGCTCCTTCAATTGTGGGTCTATGCTTACTTTATGAGTCTAGCTTTTATTCCATTAAACTACTAGACTCGTGTCCCTTCTTGTTACGCCCAATACTGGCTTGAAGTCAGATATCCTAAATCTTCTTTCCCCCAACTTCTCTCATTGCATTGACATCATTATCGATACACAACGGGTTCATTTTGATACCCATTTCCTACCCATTCAGGAAAGACAATTTGGTTATGTCGAATACCTCGTCTGGCAACTAATACCTACTCAGTTTAAGCTTCGGGCCCTAAGAACTTGGGTGTCTTACTTCGTTTACAAGGATCTCCCTGTCTTCCATAAGCTATAACATGTCGAGACCTATTGCCCCAATATGTGTGCTTGACAGTTTGGGCTTGTTCAATTCATCCCAGCTCCTTCAATCTTTATCTTAAACTTTCCTTGGGAAACTTGATCCCTCGACTCGAAACAAATATTTCTCAAAAAGATAGAGAAGTATTCAAGGCCTCAGTCAACAATTGCTTCGACACTTAGTGGTTTGCCTTCATGGAATTGATGAGCCAAATCACCAATCGACTAAGCCCTCCTTATGAAGTTCCCCTGATAGCTAGTAAACCACTTATATTTATTTTCTACCCCTTTCGATTTTGTTTTTTCTCATCGATTAACAATTTATGTTATGGCAACTACTCCTCTTCGCATAATGCCACTTCTTCCAGCCCTCCTCGCACAGATAAGAAACCTACTGTGGGTAAGAGGAAATCAAAATGCCAATAGGAGTTGCATGCAGGTTCACTGAAGGCCCTGTCGCTAAAGGACATGGTTGATCAACTGGAAGCTATGATCCAGGTCATCAAGATCAAGCCCAATGAATAAGAGATTGTCAATGAAGGGGCTACATAGCTAAAGATATATAAGCTCACCACTCTAAGGAATCCACCAAAGTGATACAAAGCAAACTTGCAACCAAATAGAATCCATTGGATGGATAAAAGTTACAAAATAAATCATTATTCAAAAGCCAAAGGTTGAATAATCTATTCAACTATCTAATTCTATGCATAACCCATACATAGCCATGGACTTATATAGGACTAGGCTTGGAACAACCCTCCAAGTAAAGTAAACACTCACAATAAGTTCCCGCATTTAAAAAATAACAAAGTAGAGTTCCAAGACTCAATTAACTAAGACTTTTGATCAAATACTCAAAATACATCTACATATACACAAAGACAAATCTGGGTATTGGAAAAGTCATAACAAATTTCAAATTCGCAACTTCGAGTTGCTCACAGTTAGCTCAGACACCCTGTAGAAAAACAACCATAACTCCTTCTAGAGAACTTCAAATCACACACTGTTTGATGCATTGGAAACTAAACTCATAGATATTTTTAATGGTATGTGATTTAAAGTCTACTTCACATAGAGTTGGTATTTTCCTTCAAAGTCACCCCAAAACTATTGACTGTGATTATTCTAGAACTTTGCCAAGTTGATGTATTGTTTTATCACGTCATTAGAAGTGTCATGGGACACTTGAATGTCAAGATCTGAAGTGTCATGGGACACTTCAATGTCAGTTTTTTAACTTAATCAATGTGGGTGCTTTTAATCAATGTATTATTCTCACTTGAGTAATTTTTTTATATTGATTGGGTTGGATTTATATGATTTGTGTTTTTGTTTTCTAAATTTGGTTCATATGAGTTGGATATACATTTATTGTTTTTATGGTGTCTTGTTGTTATACTTATGTGCAATTTCATAAGAGTTTAATTATAAGTCTTATGTTTGTTTGCAATATGTTTGTATGAATTTATCTAATATTTCTTAATGACTACAAATTAATTCTTAATTAAACATCCTTATTGATATTAATATCGATCTGTTATAACGTTGTCTTATTGCTTTTTGAATTTCAGGCTATAGCTAGAAGTGAAAACACGTAGCTTATATATTACAGTAGTTTATATTTTGCAACTATTGAGGGTGTAAGTTTGAATTTTATTATTTATTTTATAATGTTTATGGTTATGATAATGAGTATGAGGATTAATAGTGATATTTTATTTTATATAAATCATGTATCCAGAATATGCTTAAACTTTATTCTATGATTTTTGTTGGACAAAAATCGAAAATAATAGAAGCATACTCGCAATACAATCATCCTCAAGACAAAAATGTATATCACAAAATACGATTTCGGAAAGCTATTAAGACTCCAACACGCTATCATGAAGAGAATTTCAAGTGGATAATGGATGAGAGTAATTCTATTATGTCTACTGCAATATCAATAGCTCCTTTCCATAATTCATCAGTTGTTGTTAAATGGTTTCCACCACCACTAGAAGGATGGCTAAAGTTGAACATAGATGATTCATATCTTAGTCATGGAAAGAAGGAATATGCGGGTATATCTTTTGTGATTAGGGATTCAAAAGGAAATATATTGTTTTTTTTATTTGTATACAATTTCAACTAATAGTCTTAATCAAACCGAGTTATGGACTCTCATTATTGTTGGGAAATGATAAGTTATATTTGCTTGTGGCCATGAAAACCTATCTCGAGGTCAATGAATAATATTTGAGGAGAAGTGTAAAAATATAATTAATATTTTCACTGTAATCAAAGAACCATATATTTATGAAGGGGAGGAAGAGAAGGAAATCTTGTGAGTATATGCAGTTTTATTTTTTAAATAAGATAATTGTTGTGTATTTTGTTTTCTATATTGTACATATTTTTTGATAAAACATTATATTATATTTTTTACAGTAAAATGAAAACATGCTATGTTACCCAAAAAAAATTGAAACATGCTACATTGTTTTTTTGATGACCAAGATATCCACACCTCTTAGAGCACCTGACTATGTCCTCGGGGCACGTGAACTCTTGCCTCTCCCACAAATCAAATAAATCAGGTTTTTTACGCCCGAGCAAGTGGCCCAATGGGGTGTGCTTTGAAGTCAGGACCTCTATTTCTTGAATAAATTGAAATACTATGAGTTGTTTTTGCATGCCATGTTGTTATATTAAAAAATCGAAAAGACTACTCACCTAAGGAAAGCAATGCTTCGTCTATTTACTTACCAATATGAAGCTATATTTTAATTTATTAAAATGACCCTCCTTTGTTCAGTTTTTAAACTATCATATTTGTTGATTGATTTTTTTTTTACGTTTTTCGAAAAATTCTCAAATGATTTTTTTTGTAATGTTTTAGGTTTAGTTTAACTAATATAGGTTTTTAAATATTTTATGTAATGCAATTTGCGTATCTTAATTTTGAAATTTTAGGTATATGGTATCTAAGGTATTAATACGTGATTCTTTTTTATGTATAAAATTTATCACATTGAATATTTTAAATTTAAATTTTTACTATTGTATTGCATTGATTAATTAATTAATATTATTTTATTTATGTACCTTTTTATGAGGAAGAAAATGTTATGTGATGACAAAGTGTCTATAGTGTTTGTGATGAACTATAAACTAACACATGTTGTGTTTGGGGTTCAAAAAGGTGTTAATCAATGGCAAGCCTACATAGGCCTGTGTCAACACAGACAATCATTCTCTTTTATGGCATGTTGGGGCTAAAATGATTACATTCAATTTACTATGATAACAAAGAAGTAACGATAAAGATTTACATAATTTAAAATCATAATAAAGACTCAATCATAATATTTATTTCAGACTATAAGAGTTAGTACTTTAGAACACCTCCCCATGATAAAAACTACATTTTAAAAAAATTAGAGTTTTGGATCCCTTGAGAATTGTTGTGATCCATTACGTTTAATGAACCCAATAATGATAATAAAATGGATATCCCACCCAATAGATGATAAAAAATTAATGTTGACAGTTCATTCATAAAAACGCAACATGGGGTGAGGGTTGGAATAGTATTTGTGATATGAGATTCATAAGGAACAAATAACTGTAGGTTTCTTTTTAGGTATTGAGTAAACTTTTATTTTATTTAAAAAAAAAACGGCATTCCTTTCATCAAGTTGATTCAAGTAATTGCAAAGATGTGGTTAATCAAATGCACGAAAATGCTCATCATACAAAAGGAGGTGATCAACTGAATATATATGTATAATTAAATTTTATATATATATCATATCCACTTTATATACATAAAGGCTTATCCTATTCACTTTCTTTTAATTTAAACACAATGTAAAATTATGGCACAACTTGATATATTGAAAGTATATAATTTTATAAATTTAAAGTGAATTGTAATTCTTATTTATAGGTACATATGTATGTTATATATTTCGAAAGAGACATGTAGTTTTAATTAGCGTTTGTGCTTGCAGATCCATATAGCTTAACATTGTCATGTGCAACTGTTGTCAAACTTTAATCTTTATTTTAAAAACCTTTTAAAGAGACCAAGGAATAAAAAAATATATATAGTTATGTCAATAGGCATGTCAATTGAAGCTAAAAATAAATATAACATGAGCGAATTTTTATATAGATCAGTTTTAGGAGATAAATTGATTAAAAAATAACCATATTTGTTATTAAGAGATTAGTCAATCAAAATATAATTTTTAAAGTTAAATTATTGAAAATTATTATTTTAATAAAATAAATATCATTAGAAAACTCACAACAAGCAACATCCCTCCTTGAGAATTATAGCAAATACCCTCCATTTGTTTGCTCGTGACTTCCTTCCTTAGCTAGTTTATTAGCTATTTTATTTTTGAGTTTATTTACATGATTAAAAACAATATAATTAAAGCAAGATAAGAGATATTTGCAATCTGCTATACAGATTTTTATTTCTCTAGGACATTCTTCCAAGGGTTCCTATAAAGCTTGAATGACAATCAACGAGTCTCCTTCAATGATGATTTTCTTGACACCTAGGGAAAATGTTATTCTGATTCCCATGAGAGCAGCTTCACTTTCAGCCTGTAGTGGTGATTGTGTTTCTTTTCTGCTGCTTCTAATTGTAATCATTTCTCCTTTTGTATTTCTAATTATGATGCCCATTCCAGCCATTTGTTTTTTCATTGAGAAGACGCCATCAAAATTTAGCTTTAGTCAGTCATCCTGTAGTGGATCCCATCCCTCTTTTCCTCTACTCAGTTCTCTCGTGTTCCTTGATGGATTCATAGCTTCTAGTTCTTTGATCAGTTTGCATGAATTTTTCAAAATGAGATCCATATTATATTGTTTTTTTTCAAAGACAATAGCATTCCTATTTTTTCATATAAACCAGTAAGTGATTGTTATTTTTCCACATATCCATCTTCTTTCATTATTTGTTAACTCTGGTAGTTTTAATCAGAATTTCATTCATTCTTGAAAATTATTGCTTTCATCCTAATTATTTCTTATTGTGAGTTGGGATGCATACTACACTTTCTG
>JAOXJP010019779.1:0-17352 GCA_025762735.1 Platanus orientalis | reverse complement strand
TGTTTTTTAGAAAGTCTTAAGTTTGAGTAGTTTTAAATTTTAGGAAAGTAAGTTTTTTGTTTTAGAAAACTTGGCTAACAAGTTTAGGATTTTTAGAAAGTTTCTAATTTTAGCATGTTTCTAATTGTTTAAGGTTGTAAGCTTATTTAATAGCAACCCCTCCCCCATAATTTAATAGTGAAGAATAAACAAGTTTTGAAGATGTCGGTGTTTCCAAGGAGTGGCAATAGCTATGTTCTTCTCTCCAAGGGTTGATGACATCTCCTAGGCTTCCTTCTTCTCTCCATGTGGGTTGTAGCACCCTAGTGCACTTATGAGCATGGTATCAAATGTCTTGTAAGACATATGTCCATGTCTAATAAGACCGACACAACATATTACCTACATCGACATGAAACATTAACTGCATAATACAATTGTCAGTCGACATGAGTACAATGTCGATGTGTGGAGTGAATATGTCAACTTTGTGTTATACTAAAAAATTCCAAAGAAAATATAAGGGAAAGGAAGAAAGAGAAGAGAAGAAGAAAAGAAAGGAAATCTATTTGTTCCCTACTTCCCTTATGTTTTTTTTAGTTAGATTATAATATGTTTGTCAACCATTATGTACGAATATCTTAATAAATGCATATGTATTTATTAAGATATTATAATATAGTGTATTAAAATAAACTATCATTCCTAATGAATCTATTTATTCTCTTATGTTTATTAGTTAGATTAGAATATGCTTTCAAAGTTTATAACATTTTTACAATATTTTTTTTTGACATTTCCGATATGTGTCTAATTTTGGCCCAGACGACATTTCCACCGACATTGATATTTTGACCCTTGTTTGTGAGTATCCAGCTCACCTTCCCTCTTTCTCCAAAGTATCTCTCTAATCTTCTTTTCTTTCTACTTTTCTCTTATTTTCTTATTCTCATCCCCCTTTCTTTCCTTTTTCCTTCTTCTTTTTCTTCATCTTCTTAAACCTCCATTGAAGCACCTTCAAGTTTCTAAAATTTCATGATTTAACCCATCAATTCTTGTAAGAATTTAATGAAATTTTATATGTAGAACCCTAAAACATGTCAAAAACGTCCATAAAAATTTTAGAATTTTCTAACGCATCAAAGGGCCATTTTTTGTAAATTTTGGATTTTCTGTCCAAAATTACAAAATACCCTTTTGGGTTCTTTTCTTATATTTTCTCTTCTTTTTCGGTTATAATTCTTTATCTTCTTTCTATGATTTTATTTTTTTATTCTTAAATTTGTGTGACTACTTTTTTGTTCCTAAACTCCATTCTTGATTTATTTGCTTCTGCATCCTTTATTTTAATTTATTTGAGGGCCTTGGAATTACTACATCAATTTTGGTATCTTCCCATCTTACTGCATCACCCCCACCCCCGAGAAACAAATCACTAACAAACTTATAATGAAGTCACCAACTCACCCATAAAACCCCATAAAACAATCTAATAAATATATCCAACTCCTCATGTAGGAACACTCCCCAAGACCTAAACTCAACATGCCACCCCTGCAACAGAAATACAATAATCAACTCCAAAACAACAAAATTAACCTCATAATTATTACCATAAATTAAGAGTAATCCAAATAAAAATGGAAAATGATACAGCATCTAACATGCTCTTACAATGTAATATTAAAGCATAGGACAAGATCACCATGATGAGTAATTTTGGAATTAAATAATCAATCCTAGTAACTTCAAATGTAACCAATAATACAGTTCATTATTCACCAATTCTTGATTGACATCTGAAGAAGCACAGAAGAAAAACTCTCCGGCCATAATAGTTGTAAAAGGCATGATGCCAAAGGAGAAAGAGAGCAGCTAACGTTGCTTGGACTTAAAAATTCTTTTTAACATGATTTTCAAATAGATGGGTCCTTTCTTTCTCCATGGCACTACTCTAAAGTTAAGTACAAGTAACTTGTAGAGGTAGCAGCCTCATCTTTTTAACATTATCACAGAAAAATTGAGGCATATTTATTTGGTAATATCGACATCCACGACCTATAAAGCATCAATAGTGAATGTGTAGCCTTTAAACCCCCGAATTAATAAACACAAAAAAAAAAAAAAAAAAAGGGTTATGGAGTTGTAGAAGTGTAAGGGTATAAATGCTAGCATATTATTGTATATGGTATGTATACGGTATACCATCAAGAAAATATAAATAATATTAGTGGTGTAGAATGTGTGATTCTTTTCTTCTTTTTTTTCTTCTTCATCTTCTTCTCACTTGCTTGTGGGTACATATTACAACTTGGTATCAGAGCGGGAGACAATCATGAGATACATATGAAGAAGAGGAGTCGAAACCTCTACAGCCGTCAACTTCTGTATGACTGACATCAACAGGCCGTAAAAGTGTCAGAGATGGCCGGAGGTAGTGTTTTGATCGGAATGCCCTAAGAAGAATTATGGTCATTTTTTCATACTTTTTAGAGGCCAAGAAGTGTGTTTTTCGAGTGGTTTTTGAAGAAATCGAAAAACAAAAACAAAAAAAACCCAAATCGATTGAACTGGTCGATCCAATCAAAAAAGAGTCTTTTGTGTCAATCGATCACAAGTGGATGGGTCAATTTTTCATGAAGAATCTTTTGGAAGTAATCCCATATAGTTTGGTTAAGTATTAAAGTCATGGTGATGATTTTAGTTCCCCAATGTTGACGTCTAGCCCTCTTTTAACATTTTTTGTGCAATTTTTATATATAAAATATTGTTTGGTGTACTGGTTTGTGATGGATTACATTGTTGGTGATCTCTTTCTACTTATGCTAGTTTGTGTGATGATGATTGGTGGTTCAAGCAAAGTTTAAGACTAGCCCAAGGTTCAAAATGTCGGTGTCAATGGAAATGTTGGACAGGCCAAAATAAGACATTCATCAGAAGTATCGGAAAGAAATATTGCAAATATCATGGAAACTTAGGAAGCATATTCTAATCTAACTACATATGCACAAAGGAACAAATAGATTCATTAGGAATGATAGCTTATTTTAATACACTTGTATTTTAATATTCTTTAAAAGTACAGATGCATACATAATGGTTGACAAAAAAATTATAAATTTTTTTTTTTTTGATAAATAACAAAGAATATATATTAGAAGAAAAAAAGGAAAATAGGACATACAAGGCAGCCTCATGGCTACAACATCAACCACACAAAAAAACACAGAAACTACATCAACACTCCAACAAATAATCCCCTACAAACATATGGTCTTAGCAATCCTATCAGCTAAAGAGTTTTGGACCCTAGGGACATGATGTAAAGAAGCCTCAACATCCCTCATAATAGATCTAATCTCTGAAATGATGTGATGTAACCTCCAAGAACCGCACTTCTCCCCCATTCCCCAAGAAATAACCACTAAAGAGTCCCCTTAAAAAATGCACCCCTCAGCTCCCTTAGATTTTGCAAGCTTCAACCCTTCCAAAAGACCCATGGATTCCGCATGAATAGAATCCGTAGAACCAAGCAGGTCACTTTGAAATGTGTCAAATGCCCTTTCATAACAACATTGGAGAGCAACAATTGAGGAGGAAATGTGAGCACTTGAAAAAAACCATACATGGGAACTGATTAATCTTCTTCGAGGTAAAGAACCTATTGGGTGTAAGTGGGTGTTCACAGTATAAAGATGATGGTACAATAAAAAGGTACAAGACCAAACTCGTTACAAAAGGCTACACTCAATTGTATGGACTTGATTACCAAGAAACGTTTGCATTGGTTGCCAAAATAAACTCAGTCATAGTACTCATCTCACTTGTCACCGCAAAGAATTGGCCTCTATATCAATTCGATGTAAAGAATGCTTTCCTAAATGGTAATCTAGAAAAAGTGTACATGAAGCCTCCACCTGATTTTTAGTATTCTGAAAGTAAAGGAATGCAAATTAAGGAAGGCATTGTATGGCCTAACACAATCTCCACGGTCCTAGTTTGAAAGGTTTCAACCGGCTATGTTTAAGAATGGGTATGCACAATGTCAAAGTAACCATACCTTATTTGTTAAGTGAGTGCAAACATATACCATTAGAGATTGGGAAAGATCAATCACTAATGGGGGATCCACCTCTGGTTATTGTACTTTCGTGGGTAGGAATCTGGTTACCTGGAGGAGTAAGAAGCAAGCAATGATTCTTAGATCCAGTGCAGAGGCTGAATTTAGCTCCATGGCACATGTTTCTATGGCTAAAATGATTATTGATGAAGTTGGGTGTTTTTGTTTCTCATCCTATGGCCTTATACTGTGACAAAAAGGCTGCTATAAGTATTGCACACAACCCCGTATAACATGACAAGACAAAACATATTAAGGTAGATAGCCATTTTATCAATGAGAAATTGAAATGGGGATGGATTTGTTCTCCTTTTCTAAAAACTAGAGATCAACTAGAAGATGTCCTTATGAAAGGGTTAAATGGTGTTCAATTTCATGATGTTGTGAACAACCTGAAAATGAGAGATACCTATTCCCCAACTTGAGGGGGGAGTATAGAAGTGTAAGGGTATAAATGTTTGTATATTATTGTAATTATACCGTATTCATATTGTTAGTATACCATCAAGAAAATATAAATAATATTTTAGTGGTATAGAGTGTGTGATTCTCTACACACACGATACAATCTCCATTCTCTATCTCTTTCTTTTCTTCATCTTCTTCTCACTTGGTTGCAAGTACTTTTTTTTATGAGAAAAAAGATTTATTGCTTAAAGAAAAAAAGACAAAAAAAAAAACCGGGGATGAGAAATCCCCAAAGAAGCTAAACAAAAAAGAACAAAGAAACCCAACAAGGGCTCCGCCAAAACCAAAATAGGTCAAAATAAGACCCACAAGAAACCTCAGGCACACCCAATGATACTATCCCAATCCCTAATGAGAGAACCATTAGGAATACCATCAAACCCTTTACAATGCCTCGCCCATAAAAGAATTAGCTCTTTGGCTCTCTTATACACCTGAAAAGCCGGTTCGGAATAAGATCTAAATACCGAATTATTCCTCTCCCACCAAATTGCCCAGCAGACCGCGACGAGAACCAACCTCCAAATCCTTCTCCCAAGGAGAGTAAAGGCCGAAATTCCTCATCCTTGAAGCAGCTGCGACAAGGATGAGAGCACAATGAAAGTGGCACCAAAGTCTCTTATAATACCATTCGAGATGCCCCACAAGAAGGGACAATGAATCAACAAGTGGGATGCTGATTCTGCTTCCTGGTAAAGAGACATACACTAGGGAGGACAAAGCCTTTGCGCTGTAACATATCTATAGTGGTGATCTTCTCTAGGGTTGCTATCCACACAAAAAATTGGACCTTCAAGGGAACAGCATTATACCAAACTGACTTCCAAGGGCCTAGTACCTCGTCGGCATCGACCACGTGCTCATAACAAGATTTAACCGAGAAAGAGCCCCCCAAGCCCTTTCTCCACACCCGCCAGTCCTCCTCACCAAAATTGATCCAAACACCCTGAAGAAAGTTCAAGAACACGATAAGCCTCAGGATCTCCCAATCAAAAGTTGCACGCTTGAGCCTAGGCAGCCACACTACAGTCCCCCCTTGGATAGACAAATTCTACGCCACAACTGCACCAGGGTCCCCTGCCATAGCATAGATCTTAGGAAACTCTACCATCAAAGGCCTCAACCCACACCACAAATCCACCCTAAACTTAATACGTTTTCCATCACCAACCTCAGAGGACAAGCCACACTTAAACAAGGGAAGATACTTCAAGATGCCCCTCTAGGGGCCACATCCATAAGCCCCCCTCAAAATGGCCGAGGTCCAGTCATCAATGGTGACATGTTTTGCAGCCACCACATGTCTCCATAGATAGCCCTCACTCTCCCCAAACCTCCAAAGCCATTTGCATAACAAAACCTGGTTCATAAGATGCAAACTCTGGATATTTGTACCCCCCCTTCTCCTTTGGCATGCATACCCTATCCCAAGCTACCAAGTGAAGGCCACCTTCCTATTTATCCATCTTCTATAGAAAATCCCACTGAATTTGCTTCATGGCCTTGCATACAGACATTGGAGCAATAAACAGGGATAGGAAATACGTTGGAATACTAGCTAGAGATGCCTTAATCAGGGTGAGGCGACCCCCTTTAGATAGATAGTGAGCTTTCCACCCAGCCAAACGCTTCCTCATCCGGTCTAAAACTAGATCCCAAACATCTTTCTGCTTGAAAGTGGATCCGAGGGTCATTCCCAAATAAGAGGTTGGGAGACCCCCTATACAACAACCAAGGTCCGCCGCCAACTGATCCAAATTTAGGACTTCTCCTATGGCAATCAGCGAGCTCTTAGTCAGGTTGAGCTTTAGGCCCGACACTACCTCAAAGCATCTGAGCACACATTTGAGCATCTTAATCTAGCGTTAGGAATTATCACAAAAGATAATAGTATCATCCACAAACTAGAGATGGGACACTAAAATCCTCGCCACCCAGGGAGAATACTTCGATCATACCTGCCTCCGTAGGATTCCCGAGTAAACCCCCCACACCCCAACCACTAGTAAGAACAAGAGCGAAGAAAGATGGTCCCTTTGGCACAAGCCCCTAGAACACCCAAAATAGCCCTTAGGCACCCCGTTCACCAAAATAGAAAAGGAGGCCAAACTAACACACTTCTAAATCCACTCCCTCTAGCAAACCCCGAAACCACATCTCCTTAGCACATACAGGAGAAACTCCCAGTTGATGTGTTCATAAGCTTTTTTGAGATCCAGTTTAACCACCACTCCTGGCCGCCATTCCTCGATATGAGCATCGATAACTTCGTTTGTGCACAACACACCGTCCACCATGTTCTTGCCTTTCAAAAAAGCACCTTATTCCTTTGGCACTAAACCCAGGAGAACTTTGATTAGACGTAAGGCCAAGCATTTAGAAAATATCTTATAAGTATTGCCCACCAGACTTATAAGACGGAAATCAGAAATCCTCTCTGCCCTTTCTTTCTTTGGAATTAAGGTAATATACATGGCATCACTCCCTTTGTCTAAGAAACCTCTGTCAAAAAAATCCTGCATTAACAACATCAGATCGGCCCGAATCACATCCCAGCATGCCTTGTAGAAAGCAATGGTGAACCCGTCAGGCCCGGGGGCTTTGTCACCATCAAGAGACTACACGGCTTTTTTCACCTCCTCTTCAGTAAAAGGTCCTTCAAGCCACTCAGCCTGACCCCCACCCAAACACAGCATAAACAAACCATCCACCTTTGGCCTCAAAAGCCTATCCTCAGAGTACAAATTCCTGAAAAACTCCTCCACATGACTCTTGATGGCTTCCTCATTGTTAACTCTAACCCCCCCAATCAGAAAACTATGAATACCGTTGATGGATCTCCTAGCATTCGCCATCTTGTGAAAAAACTTCCTATTGTTGTCGCCTTCTTTTAACCACTGCACCCTCGATTTTTGGCGCCGCATCACCTCCTCCATGACTAAACTCTTGTCAAAGTCAGCTTTAGCAATGTCTCTAGAAGTTCTCTGATCCTCATCCAACTCCATTTCTTTCTCCATTCTGTCCTACCTCTGAATAGCCTCCAAACAAGAAGACTTCCGCCTCTAAATATCCTCTAATACATCCCTATTCCAAACCCGTAAATTATCCCAAATCCCTTTCAACTTCAAACAGAATCTCTGACCAGGTGGGCCCCACACCTCCATCTCCTCCCACCAACCCCTCACTAACTCCACGAAACCAGGATGCAACAACCACATATTCTGAAACTTAAAGGGGAAAGGGCCAGACTGCCTATGAATCACCCCCCCTTTCAGCAAAATGGGCAAATGGTCAGAACCCTGGTGAGGAAGGGCGCTCACTATAATCAGAGAAAATAGATTGTCTCATTCAAAAGAAACGAGGAACCTATCCAATTTACTTAAGGAGGGGGACTCTTGAAAATTTAACCAAGTAAATCTCACTCCTGACAAAGGCGCATCAACGAGATCATTCCGATCAACAAAATCCCTAAACATATTCATCCCATGAGTCTTTCTTGGAGATCTATTATGCTCCTCCGTGAACAAGGCCTCATTAAAATCACCCCCAATGCACCACAAAATATCCCACCTAACTCGAATAACCTCTGATTCATTGATGAAGTCTTCCAACAGCTGCCTTTCCCCGTAGGGCCGTACACACCAATCGCCATCCATTTTTGAGTCTCACCCTTAAGCGTTGCCACCAACGAAACAGAATAAGTATCCCCCCAAGCAATCTCAGCCTCCACCAAATCCGCATCCCAAATCAACAACACCCCTCCCGCTACACCAATAGAGGGCAAAGCAAACCAGCTCGGATTCACAAAATGGCATAAGCACCTAACAATGGCATCAGAAACCACCATGAGTTTCGTCTCTTGCAAAATGATTATCTTTGCATTAAACCTTTCAACCAGATTCTTCACTTGTTTCCTCTCTAGGTTACCCAGACCCCTCACATTCAAACAAAAAATTGAGCACTTCATGAAGAAACACCACGATACCCTCTAGTCTTTCTCCTAGAGCCTTCCCCTTTTAACCCATTGCCTTTGTCATATGTTAGCCCCCAACTCAAATTTTTAAGCTCCCCGGGAATCTTGCCTCTGGTAGTGCCCCCACCTGAAGTTTCAGTACCAAGCTGAACCACTACTCTTTTCTCCAACTCCGCAAATAACTCCCACACCAAATGGTCCAAACCGTCGAAAGATAGGCCCAGGACACCACTCACCATCTCAATATGTTGCAGGACCTAGTCAAAAAGAGAAGAAATTGGAGGCTCATCCACTTCCAAGTCAGACCAAGGCACCAAGGCAAGCTAACACTCACGGCTACGCTTGACGGATTCCCCAATGGAGGAGCACTGGAATCCTTCAGACATGCCTGACACATCAGAAGGCTTGGAAAGGCCTGTCGAGCACCCATTCTGCCCCTTACTGAAGAATTGTCCAGCATTCCAGACCGCCAGGTTTCGATTAGTCTCATCTACACCCACGAAAAAGATAATCGGGACCCCCAGAGTTGAGTGCAAAGGATTTACCCCCAAAACACTTCCACAAAAGCTGCTACCATCACCCACCCTCCAAGCATCCCACAGGGCCACAGCCCCCTCCCCTCCCGAACCCAGGGAATTCTCCATCTGACATGTTTCAGAGCTAACATCAATCACAAAGAAGAACAACCAAAAGAAAAGTCACATGCTTCAGTAGGGCCTTTAGAAGGTCTCTGATCCTCAGATGGAAGCTTAATCGCTGCCAATGGAGCATCCACGACTTCATCACCAGTGGTGGCCATCGAGCAATCAGGAGAAATGGAGCTAGTTCTCACCTTCGTTCCCAGCACCCATGAGTCTCCTTTGATCGAAGAGAGAGTGAGACTATCTTCATCTCGCTATACCACCACTTGATCATAATTGCTAACTACCACTCCCTCTTTCACTATAGCCCCGCTGAGCCCTTCCCGCTGATCTGAAACAACAGGGACCCCTTCCACCTTATTCGAGAGCTCAACAAAGCCCTCCTGAATTCCCAATATATTTCCAGCCCTCCCGCCATCTTTGAAATATTACTTATCTCCTCTTGATTTTCTAAATTACACCCAACCCCTCCCGCCATCTTAAGATTATCTTTCAAACCCTCCTGATTTTCAGAATCAGCTCCAGGTCCTCCCACCTCCCTGGATTTACAATTTGACCCCACCCAATTGTTATATCACCCACAGGCCCATCCTTTTTAGAGACAAAAGCCTTTAAAACCCACTCCTTCATCTGTAGGGTTTTGCTCAACCCATTCTCCAGTCAATCCTTGTCCACATCCCCACTCAGGTGAACATCGTGGGGAGCAAACAAATTGGGAGTCCGACAAGAAGCAACGGTATTTTGTCCTAATACTGCATCCTTCTTTCGTTCGACCGTACTCCTTGCCAGCATGGCAGTGTCAGATGTCGCCTGAGTTTGAATTTGCAGCACCTCGCCGCCTAGAAGATTCGGCTTTGCCGCCGGCAACCCACAACCACTCATCTCTGATCCCCCAAGCAAAAAAAACATCCCATACTCCTTTCCCCTATTGAAGATGAAAATGGTGCAAAGGATATTGTTTAGAGAACCACCACAAACCCACAATCTCGCCTCTATGCAGTCAGCCAGTCGTTTGGTTTCGTCCACCACTGAAATCAGGCCACCACAGAAGCTTCTGATAGCCCTGAAGAATCCAAGGGACCACAGGTGGACGGGAAGCCCCTTGACAATCACCAATCTCTGCTTAGCATCAAGGTCAAGATCAGCCACAAAAGGATCCCATTTCTGAAGCTCAAGGCAGCCCCCAACCTTACCACCCTGTAAGAATCGAAGATTTAACAACTTCTTGGCTTCAGCCTCTGACTCCAGAAAAAGAACAACACTGTCAAGAGAGACCCTCCACCACAGTGGAGTCCATCGGGAGCTTAAAATATTCATCAGCAGAGTGCAATCCAGCTCCCAGTTAATCAGCCCTCCTTTCTTGCTACAGACAACTGCCCTCTCCCAGAAACCCAATGAGGAATTCTGGCCATAAATGGTTTGAATACCAAGACAACCACCAACGGACACAATCTCGCCTGCAATCCTGGGTGCCTCCTGGCTAAGAAGCCTTTCCATCAACTCACATCCCTGCAGCTTGCCCACCGAACGTGTCTCAGACCCAAAGGATCCGTTCAGGACATCTGGTTTTGGGTTTGCTTGCAGGTACATATTGCAACTGGAGTTACTTCAAAGGAATTCATAACAAGCAACAATTAGTTTTCTGTACATGGTACTTACATAATTTATTCCCATCCATGAGGCTCACTTTGTGTGATTATCAAGATAACATCATGAAGCGAATTTACATTAAACCACCAGTTCAAATATGCCAAGCTGAAAGAGCCAACGATGCCTAATGCAACATCACAATGTCATTATATTCATCTAAAGCATAAAAAGCATGATATGGATAGCTTTTTTTTTCTGAAAGATATGGTTACCGTTGCACTGAGAATGACAATTAACTTGATCTTCAACTTAGTCAATTACCAAGAACAGTAAAAACAAAAAAGAAGAAAAACAAACAAATAAGTAACCTTTTTATCAAACCCCACATTTTTGGGGTACAGGAAGGACCGGTGAAGTAAACTGCACTCCCAATACCAGAAACTCCCTGTCCTCCGTTCACTGAAACTAACTCAAGGTATGGGTCTTCCAGCTCCCTCTTAGAAAGATAAAATTGAGGAAATGCTCCTGAAGACTGGGGTTGACAACATAGCCAATTTAAAGCCTTCGTGCTAGCAGGCACTGCAACCTGCAGTGATACAACACAAAATTAAATTAGGCTTAATTTACCATCATAAGGCCAAGATTTTCGGATCAGCCAAAAAATTTATAGATGGAAATAATATGAATTTACATAAAACGGGAAAATCTATACCCAATTGACAATACAAGATCAAGAGTATAACTACACATAAGTTGTCAATGAAGCTACACATTACAAATCATGTCCAAGTTATACAAGATCCTCCTTCTCCCACACAACAGATGACCAACTAGGGCCAAGGGTATTCATAAAAAACAAATAAAAATAAAAGAAAATAAACAAACTTGAGCCAAGCGTAGAGCAGTCCATTCCTTCAACCAAAGGGACCAATCCATAGGTGATCCTCCAACAGCTGCATAAATTAGGGGTTCCTGGGATATATAATCAAAATAACTTTGGTTTCTCTCTTTCCAAATTCCCCAAAACATGGCAAATGGAATCAAAAGCCATCCCACCCATCCCCTGTCGCAAAAGGAATATGGAGCCAAGAAGCAAACAGCTGCCTTGTGTCTCTAGGTAACACCCAAGTAACTCCAAATAGATTGAAGAAGTCATTCCATAACTATAGTAACATCAAAATAGATGAAAACATGTGCTGAATCGTCTTCTTTGTGTCTGCATAGAAAGCACCAACCCCCCATTCTAATCCCCTCCTCTTGAATTGGTTGATAGTAAGTACCCTGTCAAGCACCAAAGCCCATGCAAAAAGTTTCCACCCTAGGGGAGACCGACGATCCCCACACTTCAATAGGGAAGACCTCCCACACCTCCCTAATCTAAGACAGATAAAGATTTCATCAAGAAGATACCTTTAAAGTTCTCCTTTTAATACAGGGAATCAGTTTCCAAAAAAGAAAAGGCAACCTCATTCAAACGGAGAAAGCAAGGTCGTACATTCTTGTCTCTCTTTCAAGTAATGGCCTTCTAAACCTTGAGCACCATACAACTTCATCATGACAGACTTCAAAATAGTGGTTGGCATGAGCATACATCACAGTCGTCTGATCTCGATCCACTCATCCTCCCAGAATCGAATTATTTTTCCAAATCCAACTTTGAAGCATGAGCAAGCCACAGACTTCTCACATGTCATCATGATCCCTTTACATATGCAAAATCCATTAGTTGACGCTACCCTTCTAGAGTCTCAACTGTTCTTGCTTATATGCCCACATGGTAATTTTGTAGGATCAGAGTTGTCTTAAGAAATAATTTTCTCAGTGAGATAAACCATTTCTTTTTAGTAAAAAAAATCAAACAAAGACCTATCAGGGTTGTCTAGTCATGCATGTTCTAAAGTCATTTAAAAAAAAATTTACACTACTTAAAAACCATAAAAAATTATCTAAAGATTTGAAACCTAATAAATACAACAAGGTGCATTCTAAAAATTGTTAAAGGCCCAAGCAAGACCAGACATATCATTATTTGTTGAGTAGGTGATCTGCCGATCATAATCTATCAGATAGAACTAATGTGGAATCAAAAAATACATATAATAACTATTGCAGAAATAACCACTGCATATTGCAATTAAATCAAAAGAATAATCTCCCTTTCGAAGCACCAAACTCCGAGTGCTAAAGCTGTAAATATTAAACTTACAATAAGTTTCCAAAGGCCTAGCATGTGTCTGGTCAAAATATTGAACATTTTGCTTGAGCTACACTAAAAGATATGCAAAAAAATAGCTCGTGTGTAGTTATTAAACAAGGCATTTCTAGGGCTAATCTTGATGTATTGTAATAGGCATGACTGATCAATGTAGAAGACAATCCAACAATCCATCATCATATCCAACTTGATTAAAGGGAGGATATCAAAATTTATCTCTGTAATAAGGGATGCCAAAGGAATGTCATATTATGTTAATAAATCTGACCTACAGATATAAAAATGTCCTTTTTCACCTTTCAGGCAATATAATTTAGCATAGCGCATTCCAATAAAGGGAATCCATCAACATATTAAAAGAAATTGGCCCTGTAGACCATCGACTCCAACAATATGATATTCAATAATACAAATGTAGCTCTAACCTGGGGACGCTGTGTGAACACTCCAGGCTATTCAAACTCTGACAGGATGGAATAGACCATGCAAAAACCATTTGATTGGAATCTTTTATCTCGGGGATTGCTAGAATTAGAAAAGACCAAGGTTACACAGCCAGGATTGTATAATCTGTACAAAAACCTTGGATTGGAATCTTTTATCACCTTGCATAAGGTCCTCAATCCTGGCAAAGTGATAATTGATCCCCAGTCTATTCTATACTTGCAAAAATAAAAGAGTCCACACCAACAGTTTTTGTTGTAGACTTGTAGTATTAAAGAAAAGAATGCTTGGTTTCATGTTGAAGCTTTTATATCATTGAGCTTTTAGAAATGCCAGCTTGTTAAGTGAGTAATGTAGAATCATATTAAGGGTAATTATGTCACTCATGTATTGGATACATACCGTATAAATATGGTAAATGGTATACCAACCTAATACTCACATAAATAAAGGTTTAATGTGTTGTTAGGGTATAATGGTCTAACACACGATTCCTCTCAAACTCTTTTTTCTCTCTTTCTCTATCTTCTTCTTCTTCTTCCTCCTCTTGTTTGCATCTAATCCCTAACCAAATCATACCAAATACTTCAAGTTGGTATCAAAGCCAAAGGAGACACGATCCAGGATTGACTGACGACGAAGCGCAATGAAGAACGCTGCTGACATCAACAGGGCCGTACATTGTTAGACTCCAAAAAGGTTAGGATTTGATGTGAAATCATTTTTCATGAATTGTGATTATTTTTCGAAATTTTTTGGTGATTAGAAACACATTTTTCGAGTGATTTTTTGAAAAAAAATAAAAAGTCTTAGATCTAGAAGAACTAATCGATCTGATCAGGTGGGGAGTTTTTAGGGAGGATGATTTGAAGTGAACTAGTCGTTTTTTTTGTGCGGGGTCATCCAAAACTGGTTTGGAATGATTTGGATAAGAATCAAAGTGTCTATGAAGAGTTTAGTCCCCCTATATTGATGCCTGGGGCTGTTTTCACGTTTTTGTGTGATTTTTTTATTCCGAAAAAATAGTGTTCTATTTTGTATTCTATTCAAGGATGTCACCCTTTTTTAAGACATCCCTTTCTTTTCATCTCAGAAGACTTCTCTTCAAGGGGAGAATAGCAGTGAAGAAGAGATGTCTTCTAGGCCTCCCCATTATGTTCTTGTTCCTTCATATTTCTTTTATCGTAGTGGTCCTAATGATGTTAGTGCCAAGGGGGAGAAAAAGTTGAAGGTGTACCCGTGGAGATAAAAGCAATAGGAAAATGATAAGCCGCCACTCCAAGCTCCTAGTCAAGAGACCTCTTCAAATCCTTCTCTTGAATCAAGTATTGTTCCCCCTTCGAGTGTCTCTCCTTCAATTCTTTCACTTGATGATTCTAATATTCCCATTTCACTTCGCAAGGGTGTGAGGTCTTGTACCCAATAACCTATCTCTAATTGTGTTTCACTAAACCATTTGTCTCCACATTTCCATAGTTTCTTTTTTGTTTTGTCTTCAGAATCTATACCTTACAATGTGTCAAAGGCTCTTTCACAACCTCATTGGAAAGATGCAATGGAGGAGGAGATGAGAACCCTTGAAAAAAATCATACTTGGAAAATGGTTGATCTTCCTCAAGGAAAAGAACCAATTAGTTGTAATTGGGTGTTCACTATTAAAGACAAAACCGATGGTACCACAGAAAGGTATAAGGCCAGACTTGTTACAAAGGGTTACACCTAGATGTATGGTATTGACTATCAAGAGACGTTCGCACATCTGGCCAAAATGAATTCCGTTAGGGTACTTATTTCTCTTGCTGCGACATAGAGATGGCCCCTATACCAGTTCTATGTAAAAAATGTTTTTTAAATGGAGATTTGGAAGAGGAAGTTTTTATGTAGTCTCCTCCTAGTTTTCGGCTTGTAGAGGGGAAAGAAAAAGTTTGTTGGCTGAAGAAGACATTGCACGGTCTAAAACAATCACCTAAGGCTTGGTTTGATAGATTCAGGCTTGCTATGTTAAAGTATGGGTACACCCAGTGTCGAAGTGATTATACCTTGTTTGTTAAACAGGAACAAAGGAAGGTTACAGCTTTGATTGTCTACGTTGATGATATAGTTGTCACAGGCAATAATAATCCATTGAAGGCACAACTAGCCAAGGAATTTGAAATTAAAGATTTTGGGCAGCTCAGGTATTTTCTGGGTATTGAAGTTGCAAGATCAAAAGGAGGGGTTTTCTTATCCCAAAGGAAGTATGTGCTAGATCTCTTAAAGGAGACTGGAATGTTTGGTTGCAAACCAGCAATTGTTCCCATTGATCCTAATCATAGGCTTAAAGATGATCCAGATAATCGTCTAATTGATGCAGGGAGATATCAACGACTTGTGGAGTGCCTCATATATTTATCACTGACTAGACCTAACATTGCTTATGCAATCAGTGTTGTCAATCAGTTCATGTATGCTTTAACTCTAACTCATATGGAGGCTACCTATCAGATTCTCAGATATCTCAAGGGTTGCCCAGGAAAATGAGTCTTTTATGCTTCTCATGGACTCTAAGGGTGGAAGCTTACACTGATGCAGACTGGGGAGGCTCCATTACTGATCGCCGTTCTACTTCTGGTTATTGTACCTTTGTAGGAGGCAATTTGGTTACCTGGAGGAGTAAAAAACAAGCTGTAGTGGTCAGATCTAGTGTAGAGGCAAAGTTTAGATCAATGGCGCATGGTGTCTATGAATTGTTGTGGCAAAAAATGTTATTGGCTGAATTGGGTTTTTCCCTGTGTCTCGTCCCATGACCTTACATTGTGACAACAAGGCTTGCACACAATCCAGCGCAGCATGATGGGACGAAACATATTGAGGTGGATCGTCACTTTAACAAGAAACAATTGCAGCGTGGATACATTTGCACCTCATTTGTAAAGACGAGATATCAACTAGCAAATGTTCTAACGAAAGGGTTACCTAGCACAAGGTTTATTGATGTTGTTGGCAAGTTGGGAATGAGAGATATCTATTCCTCAACTTGAGGGGGAGTGTAAATCATATTGAAAGTGTTTATTATCACTCATGTATTAGATACATACCGTATACATACGGTATATGGTATACCAACCTAATACTCACATAAATAAAGGTTTAATGTATCGTTAGGGTGTAATGCTCTAACACACGATTCCTCTCAAACTCTTTCTTCTCTCTTTCTCTATCTTCTTCTTCTTCTTCCTCTTGCTTGCATCTAATCCCTAACTGAATCATACCAAATACTTCAAGTGGTAAAGCCTTGGGGGTTCATACCATAAACTTGGTGTTGTGTTTGTATATTGTTTCTCAGCCATTGGATTGGTGAACAACCCAATGGATGATATTTAAACTTCTAATTTAAAAATTGTTTCTAATTAGAAATATCATCTGTCGGAGTAGGGGCATGAG
Source organism: Platanus orientalis (assembly GCA_025762735.1). Lineage (NCBI taxonomy): Eukaryota > Viridiplantae > Streptophyta > Magnoliopsida > Proteales > Platanaceae > Platanus > Platanus orientalis. The sequence goes on along the minus strand of JAOXJP010019779.1, from coordinate 499 downwards.
AAGGGCACTCTAAATAAGAGAGATTCTTAAGAGAAAACATGGAGGCCGCTATGTGGTTTTCTTCTCTAGGATTTTCTTCTTGAATGAAACAAAGAGACAAAGGCTTTCTCCATAGTGAGAAACAGGGTGATGCGGAACAAGAAAGAGCCCATAATTAGATTTAGGAGATTTATGCAGGGATATTTTGGGAATTTTAGGTTTAAAATTTTTGTATGGTCATTTTTTTATTTGGTCAATTTTATGGTAATCTAGGTTAATTCTTGTAATTCAATTTCAGGGTTTTTATTTATTTCCAAATAGATTAGGTTTTATTTAATTTTAAAGAAAGTGAGAATTATTTTCGTCACTTTCTTTAGGTCATATTTTGAAAGGTCAAAACTTACTCGTTTAGGCTGATTTTGGTGCCATTTGAAAAGTTATTCAACTATCTTTCCAACGAGACCAAGATCTTGGGAATCCAATATGATTTGAGAAAGTTATGGCCAAAATACTGGTAGGG
>JAOXJP010019768.1:0-17352 GCA_025762735.1 Platanus orientalis | reverse complement strand
ATATATATATATATATATATATATAAAAGTTCGGGCCTCGGGCCGGGCTTAGGTAAACCCAAGTCCGGTCCTCAATAAAAGTGCGGGCCTTGGGTCCTCACCGGGCCTAACTCGGGCCAGGCTTTTTCAGGCCAATTTGAAGGCCGGGTTAGGGTTGGGCTCAGGCCGGCCAGGCCCATGCCCACCCCTAATAATGATCAACAGATGTATCCCTTGGGAGTTGTGACCAAACTTGTCCATACATACCTTGAATTGCCTTAGTGTTGAAAATTTGCATTGCTAATTCTAATCCCAAAATTAACCTAATTGGACCAAACCCAGCTCAAACATCTTGCTAAAGAGTGGAATTACTCGCTTGGGCTTTGTTGGTATTTCCAAATTGATCCCAACTGACTAGTCTTGATTCATGGGCATCCCTTGGTTAAAATCATTTCATCAGCTTGATTTAAACTGTCTAATGGTCTAATAGAAGAAGTTTTGAACTCTTTTTATTAAAAGATTCATTTCGGTCTGTAGAATACCACATCGTAGTGGGCTCGTATCCTCTGCGTCACAGACACAAAGAGGGGTGGGGGCCGTAAGGTGGTCCATAGGATACGGCTCCATCACACTGCCGGACTGGCACACAGGAGTATGAGACATTAATGCAATCAACTAAAGAATGCTGTCAGGGATTCAACCCTAAGATTTCTAGTGGAAGGGTCTTGTACTCTTGACTGCTAGTCATAATAACAAATAATCTTTCTATATTAAACTGAAGGGAGGAAATGTTCTAATTTTGTATGTCCTACTGTGTTCCTTTTCACAGGTTGACGTATGTTGGTTTTTTGAAGTTGTTGCCGCTTATAAATAGGGAGCAAATGTTTGTTTGAACACTTTTTAAAGGATCTATATCTTCTGTGCCGAGATTATGGTGTGTCAAAGAATACCAAGACACAAGGGCGGTGGGCCCTTCAAGCAAAAAGTGTATGGCCCCACCCTCTTGTGTCTTGGTATTCCTTGACACACTGTAATCTCAGCCGAGGATATGAGTCCCTTTTAAAGCAGTTTTAACCCTAGAGACCCCATTTTTATGGGTACCTATTTTTTCATAAGAAAACTGTTTTTACACATTTAACCCTTATACACCCAGCCTTTGTGTATAAGACACGGTAGGACATACAAAATTCTGAACAGAACATCTGTTCTTCTAAAAGGAAGGTTCTGGATTTGTAGAAAATGATTTGCTCAAACAAATTTGCCTAGCTATGTGTAAGCAGTTTGACAAATTTGCTTGAACTGATATTTTTTTTTTTGCTTTCAAATCCCATGGACAGGAAACTCCGCAATTGATTGTGTTAAAGTCAGCCGATGTAGTGGTAGTGTGGGGTTGCCAATGTAGCAGTGGGCCTGAGTGGTCCCACATAAAACCATTGAGTGATCGAGCTAAGAATGAAATTCAAATAATTTTTTTTTAAAAGGCTATTATTTTGATTCGTTCACTTCAGCTGTTCAGCATGGCCGGTGCCACCGTGTCCGGATACTTTTCCTCATTTCCACGACTTTTATTTTTGGAATTAAACGAAAATGCAAGAAATATATATCCAAAAATCTGTTCTTCTTTCGCTTTCATTTTGCCTTTCTCTCTCTTCATATATCCTTTTATCTATCTCCCCCAATTTCTCCATCCGAAATTATAATTAAATCTCTCAAATCTCGAAACGCTAAAAAGGTAGAGAGAGAAACCAGGGAGGCAATTATTCATCTCCCTTCCTTTTCCTTTGCCAGCCCTTCAACGTCTCCGCTTCTCATCTCTCCCTCCGCCACGCCATCGTCTTCTAGACTGAGAGAGAGACAGACAGATCTCAGAGGTATGTTTGATTCTGTATCTCATCACTCATCTAAACGATTCTGATACTCCTGATCTTGTTGAAGATTACTGATTTTCGTAGATCTTGTTCTTGATTGTTTGATGGATTATCAATTTCTTTTATTTGATCGCTGCTTTAATTTTATGGAAATCTCGTTGATCTGAGCTTACTGATTTGTTAAATATATATATTTTTAAGATCATTAATGGTTTACTAGTATTTGATCGTTTTTGTTTTGGTTGGTTTTGTTTTTTGTGTGTTTGGTGTGGGTTTATTTGTCGTTGAAGTGAACTTTTGGTGGTTTATGTTTGTTGGAATTGTTTGATCTTTCCCAGTTTTGTATTTTATGAAGGAATCAGATGGATGTTTGAGTAATTAACAGCTCTAGGAACAGTGTTTGTGAAAGAGACAACAGCAAAGTGATCTTAATTTTGAGTTTGCATGGGAACAAAGTGAGTGAATCCTGAAATGTTTATTTTGGAGGATTGAAATCTTTAGGTTTGTCTATGATCGGCTCTGTCTAGACCGTCCTCCTGGAGGCTTAGTGCTAATTATTTTGAGTTTATATCGCACTTTTCTTAATCACTTCTATCATTCAAGTTGAGTCTAAAGCATTCTCGGCTTTTTTTTTTTAATTAGTTTTTGGTTGTGGTGTGATGTGAATGAAAATAAGAATGAAATGAATGCATTTCAGGCTCCCAGTAAGATTTGAAGTGCAGTGTTAAGAAAGGAGTGCAACTGGGCACATTTGAGACGTACAAGAATATGCACAAATTGTGCGACTTTGAAACTAGGATGGAGGCAATCGTGATACATATTTGGTTTCTATTTATGCAGAATGGTTATGTTGAATGTTTGGATTGAATAATGTTTTTGGGTTCGTGTGTTGATAACTAACAGATTTATTGCCCCTTGTGATTCTAACCTATTTGGAGTTGGAAAAGAAGATATATTCAATAGGTGGTCATTGTTAAAAACATGCTGTTATTTTTCTCACCATATTAAGTTGAGCTACAGGACTCACAGTGCTAGAATGTGAAGACCTTTAATACAGTCACTTGACAGTGATAACTGCCATCTTAATATAAAGTCTTAGTCCAGTAATCCAGCATGTGGGAATGTGGAAATAATCTGGTAATATCTTATAAAGGCTTGTAGGTCCTCAATACCACTGATGAGGGCATTTTTGGGCATTCTTTAGGGAATGTTGGTTTAGAAGTATTTTTTAGAATATATTAAAGATGATCATGTAGTGAATGTCAGTTTAGAAGTAATTAGTAGCGTTGATGCGATCGGGGATCGAAGGTATCTTCATTTGATTAGATTGCTTGAAGTTAAAGAGGCTTTGCGAAAGATGATGGCAGGGAAGGCATTAGGGAAAATGATATCCCAATTAAGGTTTGAAAATGCATGGAGACGATGACTTATCGTGGTTAACTAAGCTGTTTAACAACACCATTAGAACTAAAAGAATGCTAGACGAATGTAGGAAAATTATCCTATCTACAAGAACAAGAGGGATATTCAAGGTTGCTCCAATTATTGTGAATCAACCTTATGATCCATGCAATGACGCTTTGGATGAGAGCGATTGAGCATAAGCTAAGAAATGAAACTAGAGTACCAAAAAATCAGTTTGGATATATTCCTTGAAGATCGAAGATTATAAGCTATTTTCTTACATAGGAGATTAATGGAAAAGTTTAGAGAAAATAAGAAAGGTGTTCACATGGTCTTTATTGACTTAAAAAAAGCATATGATGATAGAGTACCTAGAGAGATCATTTGTTTGGGTTTGGAAAAGAAATGTGTCCCAAGTAGATATATTGATTTAGTCAAGGACATAAATGATGGACTATAACTAGTGTTAGTAGGGCTGCAAATTGGACTGGATTGGCTCGAAGCCCCATTTGTTCGGCTGTGCTAGCTTTATTTATAGTTGGGCTGAGTTTGGGCCTAAGTTTTAGGCCTACATTAACTTTAGGCTGAGTTTGGGAAGCCCTTAGCTTAGCCAGAATAGCTTGTGTAGCCCAAACTACAATATATCCTATATACAATAATCATATATATATATATAAATTTTTATTAAAAGTATTTATAAAATATAATATTACGTTGTATAAGCTTAATATTCCATGGACTTTGAAGTTTGGGCCAGCCCGAACTTGGCCCGAATCCCATCCTCCTTTTGAAAGGACTGAGTTTGGAGCCCAACTTGCAGCTCTAAGTGTTAGGACAATTGGGGGAGAGAGGAGCAAGTGTGCGATGACATTAGTTTTACACCAGGGGTCAACATTGAGCTCATATCTCTTTGCCTTAGTTCTGGATGAGTTGACTAGGCTTATACAGGAGGAGGTCCCATGCTACATGCTGGTTGTTGATGATATTGTTTTGATTGACGAGACTAAAGATGGGGTAAATGCTAAGTTAGAACTATGGAAGGATGATTTAGAATCAAAACGCTTTAAAATAAGCCAGATTAAAAAAATATGTATGGATTGCAATTTTAGACAAAAAAATGAGTAGAAATGAGGAGTAGTTAAGATTGATATGCAAGGGATACCTTGGAGCGACCATTTTCGTTATCTTGGTTCAATCATCCATAAGGAGGTGATATTGTGGAGGATGTTGCTCATAGAATTAGAGTGGGGTGGTTGAAGTGGAGGTGTGCATTTGGAGTGTTGTGTGATAATCAATTACCATTTAAATTGAAGGGAATTTTTTTTAAAACAATTATTGGACCAGTCATTCTTTATGGGGCAGAATGTTGGGTAGCCAATACATAACACATACATAGAATGAGTGTGGCTGAGTGGCAAGACTTGAAAGGATAGAATAGAAATGAATCCATTAATGGGAGCTTAGGTGTAGCACTCATAGGTGATAAGAAGATGGTTTGACAGGTGCTACAAAGACCGATATCTCTGCTAGTGATGAGTGGGATTATGCAAGTTGAAAGCATGAAAAGGACAAGAGGAAGGCCAAAATTGACTTGGGCTGAAATAGCGAGGAAAGACATGGGTGCCTGCGATTTAACAATAGGTATGGCCCCTAGATCAAGTGGGATGGCGGAATAGGATTGTAGCCGATCTCCAGTAGCTGTGATAAGGCTTTGTTGTTGTTTTGTTGTATGTGTTGATGATTGCTTTAACTTTATGGAGATGGATGTGAAAATGGAAGTGATGAATATTTAGAGGATCATTCATAAAAAATAATATAAAATTTGGAGGATCAGTTGGTATGCACAGGCCAATTGAGTAGGAGTCCCTGTTTTTTACATGAAGAAATATGTTTCCAATAGTGATTTTGTATGCACTGGCCAGGAACAACAATTCAGTTTCTGTTTCTCATTGGACGTACATTACTTACAACTGTTTGTAATAGTTATTCTGTTGTCGTGAGAGGGCTGGTCTCATTTCTTTATAATCTTAAAGTTCAAGTGAAACATTTTTTAAATAAGAAAAAAAAGTTCAAGTAAAACTTTATAAGCTTGCCAATTTGCATGTGGACGTGCTGACGTGGGACATATGCTTAGGCATGGAAAAGGATCAATTATGAAGGGCTCTTCATGATGTGGCTTCAGAGCACAAATGGGTCAGATTCCTTCTCTTTTTGATATTCCATGATTATTTTGGGCGAACCATTGTGGTAAAGGTGATTTCTCTAATGCCTTTTGTTGGGCCTCAACAAAAGTTTTGGATTTGTTGTGACTTGCCGATATTATTTCCCAAATTTGAGATCTTCTAGTTAGCTTTGATATTTTGTCTGAGTCATATTCTTAGCATTGCTCGCTAACCAAGGGTCCCCTAAGCAATCCTTTCTTCTTTTTTTTTTTTGGGGGGGGGGATAAATAAGGTACTTTATTAAAAGAAGAAAGGGCAAAAACAAGGAAGAGCCAGACAACATTAAAAATGCATCGGCTAAAACAATAAGCACAAAACAATGGCAAAAAGCCCCCCAACCCACCCTACATCTCATACGATTATGAATCCCAATCAAACATCCATTCTTGAAATCTCATGGTCAAACCAAGAGGCCTATAAGATAACTAATCGTAGAGCTTAGATATCATCGACTCCACCAACTTGTTGAAGGGGACCGACACTCCTTCAAAGATTCTCTGATTTTGTTCCAAACGTTGCCAAATGACAAGATACACGATCTAATTAAAAGGTGTGCACTGATACAACTCATGCTGATCTGCATCCATTGATACAACTACTTCCATATCAGCCAAAAAAGGTGTGCAAGTGATATCTACTAATGCCGATCTGCATCACCGAGAGGAAGTCTTTTGATTTCGCAAGAACGAAGGTCGGCAGATCTGATGCGGTTTGCATTATGGAATGGGGCTCGGGTTACTCTGTTTCGATCGAGTTTAGGCTTTCTTCTATTCGTTGGCTGATGGAACTTTTTCTTTTCGCATGTTAGGTACCAGAGAGAGAGAGAAGCTGGTTCGCACGAAGGACGAATGAGATTGAGTTCTAGTTTTTCAAAGGAAATAGAATGCTCGTGGTTGTTTCATTGAGTTTTCTGTAACTCCTCAAAATGATTGCGGTAGACACATCATTATCCCCATGGATAAACAGGCAGGGGGTTGGGAAAGCTTTGCCCGTATCCTTTAACGTGAGTTCTTAGATGAAGGCAACAAGGAATTGAAGAAGGTACGTCAAGGAAAATCTGAAGATTTCCTTGCATTGTTCCCTAATAAATATTGTTGCCATCCTCATTCTCTTAAGGTCTGGCATGAAAATTGGTCTCTATGTGTTTGCGTGGAAAGAGTTGATCTAAGCCTTTCCTGGGAAGAAATTGAGGAGATGGTGAACTCAGCTCTTCTTCGCAAAGATAGAGCTTCGATTATCCCCTTTGCTACGAGTAGGGATTTCTTTATGGTGGGTGATAATTGGGCGGAGATTAGATGGCTTGGCACCCACGGATCGAGGCTGATCTTGCCAGGATCATTATTATTCCACAAGTGGTCCCCTCTCTTGGGAACGAAGACTGATTCGTCGCTAGTCCGATCACATTGGTTGCGTATCCATGGGCTTTCATTTCACCTATGGAAGAGGGAAATTTTCGAGAAAATTGCATCTAGGTGTTAAAGCAAGTGGATGCTGCATCTTTCAACCTCAGGGATCTTCGTTGGTTCGCATCCTCACCAATCTGACGGATCTCCGTTCTATTCCCTGGACTGTGAAGGTATCTGATGGTGCGGTGGTGTACTAGGCGGTGGTGGTTGTTGAAGAAGACTGGGATTAGGAATCGAAATCGACTTTTCATCTTAAGGCTCTGACAACCAAGGTGGGGTCCCAGAAGTTGTATTCCGGTAAACCACAGGAGTTCAGGGCTGTTTCGGGGCAAAGCTGCTATCAAGAATCCGTACGGGTGGAAAAACTTTTAAATTTTGAATCAAGGTTGGTGATTGGGAAAGATGGGTTGCATGCGAAAGGGGTATCAAACTATTCTTCCTATTCTACCCTTTTTAATTATAATCTTTCAATTGAAGATGAGGGGCTTTCTCAGGAAGGATTATCAACGCCTAGTTCATCAAAGGTGAATGGTGGTATGGACCATTTAGCCCTTGGAAATCAGGGCCCGGTTGATAAGGCTAAAAGGGAAAAAAGGGAATTCCTTAATAATGTTTAGAGTTTACCATTATATCCTGGGTCCTTTATCAATAATCAAGTAAGAATGGGGAATTGGTGTGGGGCGAAGATGTCAAATCCGTTGGAGAAACCTTTTTCCTCCATATGAACAAAAGATTGGGTTTTATCCTACTTTGGCACTAATGTTTTTTGGTTCGTTGAAGGATTCCCAGAAGGACCCAGCGATGCAACTGAAGGTTTATTCGATGGATCATGAAGAAGATATCATCCATCAGGTCAAAGAGAGTTGAGGTTTATTGCTCTTACCCTAGGATTCTTGTGTGAGTTCTTCCAAGGATGCACACCATCAATTGGCGGTGATCCCTCGAGAGGAGCAATGTGTGAAATCCCTTGCCGTTGATGTAAATCTTGTAGGTCTTCTTTGACGCCTTGAGGAGCCTCTTGCAATGCACTCAGCAGCTAGATGGGAGTATTCCAATGGTTTCGATGAAAAGGAGACGACGTCTGAACCGATTTGGCACTGTGGGGGGTGATAAGAGCCTGGAGCTAATTGCAGTAGAGGAGAATGTTTCGGCCCTATTTGAGGTTTCTTTGTGGGTGATAAATCAAATGTAGGCGGTCAATTCATTTTTGGGTGTATCCTTCGAAGGGGTTGAAAGATAGGCGATTGAACTCTTCACGACACTGGAATGTGAAATTTCCTTATCCGGCTCTAGAAAGGACTCTAGAAGACTCCATCGTGAGGTTCAAAACCTCCGATCAGCATTCTAGTAGGGGCAATCAGGCAGGAGGCTCTTCAGAGACGGTTAGTGATCAGGTATTTTTTGATTTTGTTCGCTTGGGTTGTTTTGGTTTCAATGCATTTCTCTATTTTGTCTTGGAAAGTGAGGGGTCTTTGTAGGTTTGAGAAAAGGCTGCAAGTTAAGGATATTATAAATTCTAACTCTGTGGAATTCTTGGTGCTAGTGGAATCGAAGCTGAAGTCAATTCTGCGTTCTTTTTTGTGGCAAGTTTGCCCTTTTGCTCTGGTGGATGCCGTTTTCCTTCCTTCTATTGGATCGGCGGAAGGAATTTGGATGGTTTGGGACACCAGGAAAATTGAGGTATTAAATTCGTGGCGCAAGAGATTCTCAATTTTTGTTAAGGGTCGTGTTAGAGGGTCCAAGGAAAAGTGGCTGATAACCAGGGTTTATGGTCCATGCCTAGTAGAGCTAAAACCGGCATTCTTTGAAGAGTTATTTGAAATTAGATTATCTTGGACGGGCCCGTGGTGCATCTGTGGAGATTTTAACAAAATTCTTTCAGTTGGTGATCGGTTGGAAGAGACTAGGTTATTAGAGGGCTCTAGATTATTCTATGATTTTATCAATTCTTGTGGTTTGAGGGATGTCCCTATTACAGGTGCAAAGTATATGTGGACTACCTTCCAAGTTTCCCCCTCTTTAGAAAATTGGATTGGTTCCTTCTTTCGGCTGAGTGGGATACATTGTTTCCCTTTTCCAAGGGAGTGGCTTGTCCTAGAACAATCTCGAATCATATCCCTCTGGTGTTGTGTGGCAAAATGTTGAATACCGATCCCAAACCCTTTAAATTTGAGAATATGTGGCTAAAGAGCCCAGGCTTTGTTAATTTGGTAAGTCATGGTGGAGGCCTTTTACTGTCTTAGGAAAGCCTTGCCAGAAGTTGAGATTAAAGCTTAAATTGCTTAGAAACAAGTTGCAAACTTGGAATAAAGAGGTGTTTGACAATGTTGATTGGAAGAAGAAACAACTTTTGGAGGATATTTCTTTTTGGGACTCTAATGAGGAGTAGAGGAGTCTCTCAGGCAACAGGAGACTTCTTTGGGATCAAGCAAAACAAGAATATGCCAAGATTTCCTTCCTTAAAGAGGTGAAATGGAAACAAAAAGCTAAGGTGAGATGGTTAAAGGAGGGGGATAAGAATACGCGTTTTTTCCATAGGGTGGCCTCTGCTAGAAGAAATACAAATTTTATCTATTCCTTAGTGGATGAAAATGATCGTGAGGTGTAGTTTAATTCTTTGAAATCTCACATTGTCTCTTATTTTATGAAGCTATATAAGGAGCCGGGCTTGAGAAGACCGATGTTGAATGGAATTTAGTTCAATCAAATCTTGGCTAATGTGAGATCGTGGCTTGAATGTCCTTTTGAGTAGGATGAGGTTAAAAGAGGTTTGAAATATTGAGGATGATAAATCCTTTGGGCCTGATGGTTTCTCTATGAGTTTCTTTAAGCATTGTTGGGAGGTGGCTAAAGAGGATATCATGGACACTATGAAACACTTCCATGACAAGGCTTTTTTTGATCTAGGGAGTAATGCAACATATATATCTCTTATTCCAAAGGTTGAAAGTGCAAATAAAATATCGGAATTTAGGCCAATAAGTTTTGTGGGAAGTGTTTACAAGATCATTTCCAAAACGTTTGCTTGTCATCTCAAAGAGGCTCTAAAGGATGTCATCTCTTCAAATCAGAGTGTGTTTCTGGGAGGCTGACAAAGTGTGGATGGTGTTCTAGTGGCAAATGAGTGTTTGGATGCTATTCTTAAGAAGGAGGAATCTGGGCTTCTATGTAAATTAGATTTGGAAAAAACATATGTCAGAGTAAATTGGAAGTTCCAAGATTACATGTTGAGGAGACTGGGTTTTGACAATAAATGGAGAAGATGGATGAAAAAATGCTATGGATCCGCTTCTTTCTTAATATTGTTGAATGGTTCTTCCATAAACTTTTTTCAGGGATCAAGGGGTCTAAGACAAGGAGATCCTCTTTCTCCTTTTCTCTTCTTAGTAGTGGCTGAAACTTTTGGTGTTCTTCTCTCGCGGGTCTTCACAGGTGGTTTGTTGGAAGGATTCAAAGTTAGTGATAATGGCTTAATGGTGTCTCATTTGCAATTTGCTGATGACACTCTTATTATGTGTAAAACTTCATCAGATCAGATTATGTATCTTAGATGTGTGATTCGTTGTTTTGAAGCTGTCTCTCGGTTGAAGGTGAACTAGCAAAAAAGTAGAATGTTCGTTGTGGGTGAGATGTAGCAAATTGGTAACTTGGCCAATTGCTTGGGCTGTTTGGTTAGCTCTCTCCCAACTACCTACCTTGCCCTTCCTTTGGGTGCTCCATACAAAAGCAAGGTTCCGTGGCGTTTGGTAGTTGATCGTATTAAAAAAAGATTAGTAGGGTGGAAAAACATTGTGCTCTCTAAAGGTAGTAAGATCACTCTAATCAATTCGGTGTTGGCCAGCCTCCCAACTCACTACCTTTCTCTTCTATCCGTGCCATTTTTGGTTGAAAAAGAGATTGAAAGATGCCAAAGGGAGATTCTTTGGGGTAAAGGTAAGCAAGGGGATGGTTTGCATCTAGTGGCATGGGATGATGTTTGCAAGCCTAAAAAGATTGGGGGTTTGGGTATAAATAAGATAAGGGATGCCAATAAAGCCCTCCTTGCTAAATGGCTGTGGAGATTTGGACAGGAAAAAGAGAGCTTGTGGCGTAAAGTTGTGGTGGATAAATATGGGCTTGTTAGTGATTGGGAAACTAAAACCTCCCTGCTTCCCTATGGTTGTGGTTGCTGGAAGCAATTATGAATCTTCACGTGAATTTCAAAAAAAGGATCAAAATCGAGGTGGGTTTGGGCTCAAAAACAAGTTTTGGACGGATTGGTGGTGCTCTGCGAGACCTCTCAAGTTGAAATATCCAAATCTCTATCGCTTAGCCAAAAACAAGGAGGTAAAGGTTGAGGATTGTTGGGTGGCGTCAAGTGAGGGAGGGGCTTGGCATGTGGATATCAGAAGAGGCTTGAATGATTGGGAAATTGAGGATATGGCAAACCTGTTGGATGGGTAGATTCTGTTCATTTGCATCCGGAGGTGGAGGATTGCCCAAGATGGTCCCTCTTTAGCAGCGGGGTCTTTTCTGTCAAATCGTATAGGGGTAATCATTGGGCGGAGGTAGAGAAGGAATAAATCTGGTCTTTGATCTGGAAGACTCCCATCCCTTCCAAAGTCAACTTCTTAAGGGCTGTCTCCCTACTATTGATTTACTTCAGCATAGAGATATGATCATCACAAATGTCTGTCTCCTTTGTATATGGGATGTGGAGAGTATAGATCATATTTTCATCCATTGTCCCTATGCGGTGGAGGTTTGGGATTTGTTGCTGAAGGAGATTGGTCTATCTTGGCTGTTTCGTAGAGATGCTGTCACGTTAATTGCCTCCTGGAATTTAGAAAGGATCTCCTTGAAAGATCGCTCTCTTTGGAAGCTTGCTTGCCTGGCAGTGTGTTGGCTCATTTGGCTTGAATGAAATAAAAGGGTGTTTGAGAATAACAAGGAATTGGTGTTCAATATTTTTTGCATGGCAAAGGATTTATCTCGTTTATGGGTTTAAACTGTAAGAATATGGGGGATTGTTCTCCAATGGATTTGAAAAGGGGGTGGGGATCTCTTTTCCTTTGTATTTAGTTGTTTGCTCTTGTTTTCTTGTAATCTTTGGGGATCTCTCATCCCTTTTCTCTTAATGAAATTTTAGCTTTAAAAAAAACAGATTGTAAATGGAACTTTTAAGTTTCCTTCACAATTCTGCTTAAGCCCAAGAAAGACTGATTAGGCCAGCACTCCAGAAGCATCTTCACTGATCTTGGGAGCACCAAGTGATGCAGCACATAACACAATAGGGTCTGTAGACCATTGAAACTGGTTCAGGACATTCTTCAAACAGGGGTTGGGCAATCGAATGGAAACAAAGGCTTTGACAGGGGTTGGGCAATCGAATGGAAACAAAGGCTTTGACAGAGTATTGGGATAATTCATGGGGTTAGAAAAGAATCCTGATGGCCTAATTAAAGACTGGTTATAAAGATAACAGTAGGTTATAGAAGGTGCTGGAACAGAGATGACTTCTGAGTTAAATCAATAACCAAGGAAGTGAACTTGTTAGAATCTGGTTACAAAGGCAGATCAAACCGGATTGATTTCTAGGGAAACAATTTTCCAGCACTATAATAAGAGATATAGGAAAGTCAAAGTGCCGCAGGGTCCCTAGGAGATAGGTTTTGAGTTTTCTGATTGGAGACTGCAATGGGTGTTCTTCTATTAGAACTGTAGGGTTCTAAACCTGATTCTCTTGGGTTTCGAAGATGAAGACAACAAAAAAAAAGGTTATTCCAGGGCTACAGGTCTTAGATTCTTCAGAAACACAGAACAGGAAAGGACAGAGAAGGAAAGTAGCAGATTTCTCAAGGGATAATCCCATTCTAGATTAACTAATTAGCGAAAGACTTCACTGCTGCAATTGTTTCAGTAGAAAAGTCAAGAACTTGATTTTCTCATGTAGAACTCACTAAAACTCCAGAATACTGTACTGCAGGGTTTGGTGTTATGCAAGTTTATGATCCATGGAAGAAATCAAGAAAGGGGAAGAAGCAATATGGTAGCTGCAGGCAAGAAAAGAATTCTTTAGTTTATGATTAATGGAAACAGCAGTAAGGGAGGTTTAGTAATGGGATGCAGGCTGTGGCTTCAATAAGTCATCTCAAGAAAGGTTTCTTGAACGATATTGGAGTTCTTTAATGGTGGAAAGGAGAGAACAACAGTCGCACATCAAGATTTTAAGGAAAAGAGAGATAAAAGAAGAAGAAAAAGAAAGAAAAGGAGGAGGTACATGGTTGTGGGTAATCACCTACCACACATACCTTAGGACATCACCATCCTAGGTTCCAACTTTAGGCACCAAAAAAGAAGACTCCCACTCATTGGAGAGAAGAAAACTTTGATTTAATTAATAAACTTAATTGAGAAATAAAGAGGAGGGGTTCTTTTATAACCCATGATCCCTCCTAGGTTTCCCTTTTACATCTCAAATTCAAATAAAAGAAAGAAAAATTAGAAACTAAAGGCCAATTCGTGGGCCTCTCCTAGTATAGTCGACCAGCCGTTGTTAACAAGTAAATTGGGCTTCTCTTAATTACCCGAAAACAAAAACCTTAATTCCCCCCTATCCTACACTAATATTTCTTAACTTATGAAATAAAAGAATAAAATCACTAATAAAACTCTAAAATCAGCAACGTGAGCTTCCATTAAGTGATCATGAGCATCCTTACGTTTGGACCCCACTAGGACCATGTGTGGCTCCAACCTTGCCTCCAATGTCCTCATCACCCAGCAAACCTTAAACTTAACTAAAACATAGTCCCAAAGAGCAGCCGAAACTGGGCAACATAAGAACAGATGGCAGAAGACTCGCTCGATGTGCAACACATACAACACCTGTTCGAGGAGATGAAACCCCTATGGATAAGATTGTCCATAGTGGGGGCTCTGTCCCACCACATAAGCCACAAGAAGAATGAGACTTGTAAATTTGGTTAGAAAACAAGAAGGCTCACCTTATGCCAAAGCCCCATAAAGTGATTTAACCAAGAACCCATGGGATTAATTCAACAACCATATCCTTTCTTCCTCCATCTCACTGCTGCCAAGGCTATAACCAGCCTGTGCCATTTGATGATGTAGCTTTATTGTAGTTTGGTTGTTGTTGTTTGGCTGTTTTCTTTCATAGCCCTCTTGGCTGCATTTGTGTGTCTTCGTGTGTGTGTGTGTGTGTTTTGCAGTAAAGTTTCCGTTATCCATGAAAAAAAAAAAAAAGAATATCAAGCAGCCTGCCCATATCCCCCACCTCCCAATCATTAAGATTTCTCCTCAGTTGAAAATTCCAAGAGCAAAAAGATCTCAACCATAGCATATGGTCTTTGATAGAACCCTTTTTGACCTCGGCAAGGCAAAAGAGGCACGGAAACAATTTGTTTAGAGCCTCTGTCGAACACTAAGGATCCTCCCAAAATAGAACCCTTTCCCCATTGTTCACCTTAAAGTAACAAAACCTGTAAGGGAATCAGATCCCTTGAAAATACTTTTCCAAACTCCATAGTTGGCCTCATTGGCTTCTGGCTTTCCCCTCTCATTTGGAGCTTCCCCATACTTGCCGGCAATGACTCTCCTCCAAATAGACTCTCTTTCTATTCCAAATCTCCACATCCATTTGTTCAGAAGAACCCAGTTAAGAATCTGAAGTGATCTGATTCCTAATCCCCCCTAGTCCAAAGACTTGCAAATGTCCTGCCACCTGACCCAATTGATATTCTTTATGTCTTTATCAGTTTGACAAAGGAACTTTGCTGGATTTCTTCAATCCTATTTACTACTAATACCGAGGTAGCGAACAATGAGAGGTAGTAAATAGAAAGGCTCGAGAGAACACTCCTCAAAAGGACCAACTTACCCCCTTTAGAGAGATATCTACCCTTCCAACCAACAAGCCTCTTCTCCACCCTTTCAATTACCGGATTCCATATGGCTTTTGACACTTTCGCTCTTAACAAGAGTCCCAAATAAGAAGAGGGGGGGGGGCATTGACCTCGCAACCAAGAATCAAAGCCAACTCACCAATGTCAGGAACATAGCCCACCGGCAACAAAAAGCTTGATTTGCCAAGGTTCACCTTAAGCCCCGTTGCCGTTTCCAAGATCAATAGGATGCTTCTCAGGTTATGAAAAAGCTCTAGATCAGTCCCCATAAAAAATGAATCATCTACAAATTGGATGAATGTCACTGAAGGTCCCCTTTTGCTAGTAGAAAAACCCTCTAACAACCCGAAAATTTCTCCTTTCCTCACCAGCCTACTAAGGAGCTCCACAACAATGATGAAAAGATAAGGAGACAGTAGGTCCTTGATGCAGGACCGAAACTCTTAAGCATGCTTTAGGTAGAATGCGCAGAACACATCAAGAAAAAAAATGAATAAATAAAGAAGAAGATGAGAAGAAAAACCCTAGATGTCCACTTAGATGCACGAACCTCTTAAAGGCCACCACTCTTGGTTGACATTTTCAGCAAACACTCGCAAGGTGAAGAAGGCCAAGCCGTGAAGAGCAGAAAACATGACTTTCATTCCAAATAATTCATCATCAATCCCCATTCTAAACATGTGGATGGGTTTTTTAATACCCTTCACCAAAGAAAATTACAAAATCAACCCAAAAGAAATTAAAAATAACGACTAACCCCTAAATAAAATAAAACTCACAAATGAACTTCTTAGACTCCTCTAATTACATTTAAGACCCTACACTACTAAACTTTTAAATGAAGACTCCTAAACTAGATAATGTTGCTGGAAAAAAATTAAAATAAGAGAAAAGAAAGCAGCTCCCAAAGATACTCCACACGACTACACTTGATGCTCACATTTGTTAGACCCACTCACATGTTATGTGGGGCCCACTTGGTTGCCAATGTCCACATCATATCCCCCTTATTTAAAAGAACTCGACTTTGAGTTTTAAAATGGGGTATGATCGCCGTCACGAATGAATTGGGCTGTTACATCATCTTGTCAAAGTTGGAGAGAGGGTAAACTTCATAGTATTCTTCAATCACCTTTACCTCAAAATCTTCGGTTACCCAAAGGTGAAATCATTCCACCACTTGAGCTTGAAGTTCAATTAGTGGGTGCTCATGTACATGGACAGCAATAGTGAGCTCTTCTGCCATCATCACAGACTCTTTTAGTGACTTTTCAAGAGGTTGATCATCACCCACATCAATTTTCGCATTGTTGGAGCTTTCTTGTTCACATGGAGACTTGTCTTCTTCAAAACAAGACTTTATCATGGAGCTCTTGAATCTCATTCTTGTTCTCCTTGTCTTCCTTAGTAGGTCTAGCTTCAAACTCTACTTTTGTTTGCTTAGAGTCAAGCTTTTTTCCTCTCTCATCATGTTGGGTCCCGTCAATGACAGCTTCCATCTTCGCTAGGCTCTTATAAATGGCATTGAGTGCACTATCAAGTCCATCTCCCATCTTCTTGTTTTGTTCTTATTCACGCTCTTGAATTGTGGTGATAAGAAGACTTTGCTTATTCTTGATATCACAGAACTCCATTAGGTCATATGCATACCCATGCCTTCTTCTCCACTCAATGATTGTCATAGCAGCCTTTATCTCCCATAATTCAGCCTTTAGTGAGTCCAAAGTTCTTGAAGGAAGTCTCTTGATGTATCTCTCAAAGGAAGTGGTTTCCAAGGACTCATTGTCCGTTGGTAATGGACCCACAAACGAGACTAGGACAAATGTCTCTCAAACATAGAATGACAACAGTACTTTAGGAATCAATTCAACCCACTGTTATGGGCTAAAATATATGCTGTTAGAGTCTCAAAACAGTGGCTTGAAAGAGTTCCAGGTAAAGTCAACTTTAGGTTCAAACTTAGGGTCTAAGATGGGTCAAAGTATGGATCTGACAGAATCTTTTGAGGGTCAAAACAGAAAGGAAACAACAAGGGTCTTATGGGGGATTTAGGGCTGATCAAACCTGAATAGGACAGGGACTAAGATGGGCTGTTTAGGGTACTCAATTAAGGTGAACAAAGTCAGGATTTAGGAGACTGTTGGGCTGCTAACAGAGGCTGACAGTGGGTGTTTACAAGGCTGGTTTAATGGCTAAATAAGGTGCTTTCAGAGAGGATATGTGTATAGGATGGCAATTAAAGAGCTAAAGAAACCAGCAGAGTATCGTAATCCTATTAGAGTGGCTGCTGCACATGCAGAACAGTAGTTGAATTCAGGTTTACATAACTGACCTGGAGAGCAGTAAATCCAGCTCGTCAAGGTTCAAAATGTCGGTGTCAGTGGAAATATCGGTCTAGCCAAAGTAAGACATATATTGGAAATGTCGAAAATATCGAAAAGAAATCTTGTAAAAATCGTGGAAACTTAAAGAAGCATATTCTAATCTAACTCCATATGCACAAGGAAACAAATAGATTCATTAGGAATGATAGCTTATTTTAGTACACTTGCATTTTAATATTCTTTAA